>JAQSVH010187969.1:0-18277 GCA_029448705.1 Adansonia digitata | reverse complement strand
CAAGAAAAAAAAATATGTTCTACAAAAAAAGATGATAACATCCTCCATTCTACAATTAGTATAATATTATTCAACATCTTTTTTTTATGGAAAAAACAAATCAATCATCATCCCATCTAACGTTTGTACATTTTCAACTATGCAAATTCATATGATATTGACACATGTCATTTTGCTTCTTTTTTTTTTTTTTTATGGGCATTGAGCTGGGAGAGAAAAAGTAAAGGAGAGAAGAGGGAAAAAAAAAAGCAGACAGAGAAAGAGGAAAAAATTTATGTTTGTATTTATATTATTTTTTATATTTTTAAAATATTAAAATTTTTTATATATTAATAATTTATGTTATTTTATTATATTTTTATATGTTTGTATATTTGTATCGTGTTTTATTTAATTATTTATATATATATCATATTAATGTTGTTTTTCGTATGCTTAAAGGATTATAAATTTTTACATATTAATAATTCGTATATATATTTGACATATTTATCTATTCATATCATGTTTATATTATTTGTTATGTTGTGCTTGTATCATATCTTATTTCATTTTATGTTTTGAATAGTTGATCATTGTTGTGTTATATATTTTATAGGAGTTAGTCTATATAAAAACTTATATATCATTTGATATTTGTATATGACTCATTCAATAAAAAAAATTATTTTGTTAATTATTTTTTAATTTTTAATTTGGAATTTAAAGTGGTTGATCGGCTAGGTAATTTATATGTTAATTTAGAATTGGTATTAGATTAGCTCAAGAAAAATAAAATATTTTATTAATTATTTTAGTTTGTTAGATTTAATTTTTTATTTTTATTAAGGGATTGATTTTCACTGGTTGATTTAGTATCCATACCAAACTAGCTAGGAAGAAAATAAAAAATTATTTCATTAATTATGTTTAGTTTTTTATATTTAATTTTATTTTTAAATGATGTATTTAAAAAAATTATTTTGTATGTGATTCGCCAGTCGAATTATGACACGTATTGACATCAAGCACATAATTAATTGATAATTTTTATTTAATTTTTAGGTGATACATTTAAAGAATTGATTAGAAAGTTGACTTACAAATTGATTTAAGATCTATTCTCGACCCGTTTGGTAAAAAATTTAATAATTTTTTATCTTATTAATTTTTTTATTTTTAAATGGTGTATTTAAAGGGTATAGTTTGCACATTGACTCACTTATCAATTTAAAATTCATACGAAACCAGTTCAAAAAAATAAAATAAAAATTTATTTCATTAATTAATTTTATTTTAATTTTAAAAGTTTATTTAAAAAGATTGATTCGTATGTTAACTCGAATGTCAGTTTAAGATTTATATATGAGCTAGATGGTGAAAAAGGCTTTAAGAAATAAGTATAAAAATATGCATAAGTCAATGGGGCAGATCGAGTGAGCTTGGATCAGCTGCAAGTTTATATTATTAAAAAAAATATTAAAATATTATTTTTATATTAATATTTGTTTATTTTATAATTATATTTAAATAAAAATATTTTTAATATATATATTAAAGTTAGAGCTAATCGAATTGAGTTGATTTAATATAAGTCAGGTTGAATGGGTCAAACACGTAAATCAACTCTTAACTCTTAAACAAATTTATTACATGTATATATATAATTAATAAAAATTAGATTTGGGTTGATTGTTGATATATGTAAGTTTTTATGGGAAAAAAATTATTGAGGTTTAGTTGGTAAGATGGTGAGAAGCTGCACCACCTGAAGTCGTAGGGACTGCTCGGCTGTCATGCCATGATATATGTTTTTGGACCAAAGATGTTTTTTTATGTTAGACATCATCATTATTACTATAATAATAATATATTTAAGATTTTTATTTGATGTATTATTAGTATATAAATTTATAAATTATTAATAAATTAAATGATACTATTTTATAAAAAATAAAATTATTTATATTTATATTTAAAATTTTTATTAATTATTTTTAATTTAATATTATGAACATAATATTAATATATATAACATATATAATTTATTATTTTAATATATCTAATATATATTAAAATATAAAAGAGATATATAAAATACTTAAAGGAATAAAATAATAATTTAAAAAAAATAAAAATAAGCAAAATGAGTGTTTATCAAAATCATTCCGCTCCATCTCAAGCTCACTTTCAATAATAGAATTTGCTATTCGAAATGAATTGGTGTAAAATCCGTTATACGAATCGAGTTGTCATCGCTAGACAGCCTATATCTCTATGACTCTATCTTGAGTTCCAGCTATAATTGTTGTGATTAAGAAAAAGCCTTAATTTTGGGAAGGGTCCTAGACTCTAACAGAGATGATTAACATTACATTCACTTTTGTCCTGCTGGCAATGGTGGCCAATTGTACTAGATAAAGAGGCTTTGCTGATAGATCAATCCAGTTTTAAAATAATATTCCCTTGCTTTTCCTATTTCTAAAATTTCAGCCATTGCATTGCATGCTCATCAATCCAGACTTTGATCTTTGTTATACCTTCACGAGTGACGATCGCCGAACCGTCCCTGATCCACTGATTTGTCATAAAGTCGATCGTCCCACGATGTCATAAGGGGATCGCCCAACCACTCTTGACAACAATGTGACCTTTCTGACAACGATTTAAATACGGAGTTGATATCCACTAAATGGCGGCCGACTGACTAAGCCTATCATTAAGCACCATAGCTTGATATCTAGCTCAACGTTAGTCACATCATCACCAAATCGCCTGACATAATGTCTTCAAATAAACCCTATAAAAGGGGAAGACGAGCTTACAGGTAGGAAAAAATTCCTGAAAAAAACCCATATACATCATTATAAGAATATACCTTTGGCTTAACCATCGAAGAGGGCCCCAGAGTGAAACTCCGGCGTCCTCTTGACTCTTTCTATATTACAGGGTTTTGCCAGACTTCCGGGTACTAGTGAAGCACACATCAACAATCTTAATCGGTTTCGTTCTATTTTGATTAAATTTCGAGATTTTAAATATGATATAAAACTAATATAAATATATTAAAATTTATAAAATATAAATTATTTATATATTAAAATTTATATAATTATAAAATAAAAAATATCAATACGATATAATTATTAAATGAATTGTTAAATCTAATTTTGATCTTTCTCTCCTTCTCCCTCATGATTGCATTGACATGGTTTATTCCTTGTTACTTTGGATACTCTTATCTTTGCTTAGCTTGATTCATGCATCCACCAGAGAAATCATAAGAAAATGAAAAGTTTGAAATATTTCTCATCTACTTTCCTAACTACTAATATTACCTAAAGCTTTAAATAATTGTGATCTGTGCATGTCATAAATCTAAAGTTTAACTTAGTTCATATCATCAGTTGGTATTTAGTAAATATAGAGTTTAAATTTTTGCATCTGTAAGTTTTTCTTATCTAAGACCTCCTTTATATATAAAAAAAAATCGATTCAACGTAGCGTTTAGCATTTGATACTATGACACACTAGTGAGTTTGTATGGCACTTTCGAATCTTTCTTTTTACATATTATATTAAAGGTAAATTCATTTAATCAAATATATAGTTATTTAACATTAAAATTATTTATTTAATTTTTTTAATACAATTGATTAAACAGATCAATAGCCAAAGAATTTATCCGGTTCGATACCAAATCATAGTTTTTAACTATCGGTTAAGCTTCAGAAATGATGGAAGAAAAAAGGAAAAAAAAAAAAAAACTCAAAGCTGGAATCTAAAGTGGTCCATATGTTAGCAGCTTAGAATACTAGGGATTGAGGGGAAGGATCCTATTGCTTTGAGCAACGATCTTTATATCTCCAAATCCCGAATAACAGGTTAGCCTCCGCCTGTTGGCCCATACATTCATGTATTTACTTAAAAATTATAAAAATTAAAAAAAAAAAAGAAAAAAACCGTTAAACCTTAAACTTTTTAGAAAAATAATACGTACGATGCTGACGAGTATATATATAGGTTCTTAGATCTTGGATTTTGCTATTGTAGACATTTAAAAAAATTAATGTACTATAGATAATAATTATATTATATTAAATGTAATAATTGACAGTATTGAATGCAGATATTATTATTTACAGTCAACGTAATGGCTTAGCGAATTGGACAGTAAAATTCTTATAACTTCTGGATTTCAAGTATGATGGTAAGTTAAAGTTTATTTATATTCATGATTTGATGAAAGACACCATGTGTTGTCGGTGACAATGAATTCCAACCATTGTTTAATGTTGTACTTTTGACTTTGTTATCAAAGAGAAAAGAGTGGTTAAACTTTGCCTTCTTGTTTTATCAAATGGCGTCAGAATCAGGATTTTATTCTAAATCAAAATGAATGAAAATACAGGTAGAGGATTGATAAGGCGATTTTACGAAACAACCTTTGTGGATTCAAGTCTTGGTGGTGTGTTCTTTGGATTTGAATAGGAAACCGGATATAGGCATGAAGGCAAGCCATTGAGATTTCCAGGGTGTCGTCAAAGCTTGGATGGACGTTGGGAATGCAGTAGATATGGGCGGAACATGAACCGATACGTGAAAAAAAATGAAGCATTTAATTGCAGCAAACGACATGTGTTCTAAGTGGAAGGATTTATTAAACGAGTTAGCTAAGCAGTTTGACATAGAACGTTTCTAAGAAAGTGATCTTTATAATTAAATTGAATAAATTTTTTTATTATTTAAATAGGAATTTAAATTAAATCCAATCAAACCTTTTAGATAATTTGATTTATAAATAGGTTAACAATAATAATTTTTTTAATTATAAAAAGGAAATCAAAATACTAGTCAAATTGTTAATTAGGAGAACTTTATACCTATGCATCCTCGAAAATTATAGAATGGATCAAATTTTGAAAATCTAATTCTCTTCTAGCCTTTGTGTTCCTTTCATGTTTGCTCTCCGGTCTTTCTCCAATCTATCCATTAAGGGATCAAGCCTCCACCCCAAGAACATCATCAACATCTATATTATTATTTTGTGAATGTCATATTATATATATTTTTTAAATTTTTTACACGTATTTTATCTAAAATTATTAAATGTAATCGAAACATAATTAAAAGCTTCGTTGTCTCACTACATGTTGGAACAAGTATAATAATTCCCTCAAGAATAATAATATATGTTTTCTTTCATATATATATTTATATATATATCATTTGCAAACATAGGAAATACTAGTAGCATTTAAGGCTAATATTAATTTTAAACAAGTTTTCTTGCTACTAGGTAATATATATGGCACACATCACCTATGAGTTGCATCCATGGAGCCCAAAATATTTATTCATAATCATCCCTTCTCCTCCTAACTCTTTTTCAAGTCTAATAGATTAAGTTCCTTCATTAGAGCTGATGGTACTTATACTAATTTAAGCAATTTGATTTTTGCTCACATATTTGCATGGAGACAGTGACGATGATATCACTTTGGTAAATTCATGATTCAGGGGTCTGGTTTCTCGACGCCATCAACGTTCCTGAGCCAAAAAGTCTGACCAAAAGATGCCGCACCCTCGGGAACGTCTTTCATCACCCATTCATGGCCTTCTGGGAAGTATATCCCACTCTTTGGATGCGGAACCCAGCACGAAGAATCTTTTATATCGTTACTACTACCACCGTTCGTCAACGACGTCGTCGACCTTCTGCACTTGTTGTTGATAATATCCCGATCAGCGCCGCCTGCAATTTTGCTCAACGGACGCTCAACTCGCTTAGCTTCCCTGCACGAATTCGAACGCTATCAAGTTCATGAATCATGATCTTCTCAGAACATAAAACGAAGGCAAAATATTACGTTACCTAAGCAGTAAAATCTTAGTCTTGGCGATTGCAACTCTTCCCATACAGTAATCAAAAGCAACTTTGATCGTATTTTAATGGGAAGAAATGCTGAGAAATTTAAGTTTTTCAAATCCTAAATGCGAGGTTAAGTATGAATCTTTGAAACTGAGAAAAAGATTGCAATTAAGGCAAAACGTAAAGCAAGGAGTTTCGTCGCCTTATATAATGCTTGAAAGGCTGTTCTGTACGTAAAGTTGTATTTAAAAAAAAAATAATGAAGAATAAGTTCGATCGTACGAAAGGTGAAGGTTTAAGGCGGAACAAAAGACTTATTTATTAAGAAAAATAGATTTGATAATCCATTTACATGTCTTGTATTTTATGATTTTTCATGTTAATAATGTAAATATAAATACAATATAAATTATCAAATGAATTAAAATTATATAATAAATTAATAATTAATAATATTAATTATTTTTATGTGTATAAAACGAACGACTTTTGGTATAACATTGAAATTTTTAAAATTTATTCATGAGTTGAGTATCGATATGAAATTTTTAAAATTTTTATTTAAATTCAAATTAAATAAAGTTTTAATCAATCTAAAAATTTATTTTATTATTTATAGTATTATTATAATATTATTTTAATAATTAAATTTAAATAAAAAATTTACTAATTCAACCTGATTAATTAAAATTTTTAAAAATTTTATTTAAAAAACGATTATTCATGTACTTTGAACACGTCTACCTTCTTTTTCATGGTTGGATGGGGGAGAATTGAAGGATCAGTGGCTATAAAACCATATGCTCAGTTAAACAGTGCGGATTATGTAGCAACCAATAACCATCGATCTAATTCCTGTCAAAATGGTGGGTTAATAATTTTGATGCTTTTGTCGAGTTGCTTAGCTCGCTTGAAGACATTGGAATATTGGGCATTTTTGGTTATAAACAGTGGGTAAATAAAATGAACTATCCATTAGCCTATTTCTCCAAATCTGCGTGAACGTGGCGAATACTTGATCGTGTCAGCATGAATTGATTCCCTTTCTTTTCAGACCTAAGCTAGGCTAGGCTAGGTTTTGTGAACGCATTCTTTAGGTAGATGGTCATTCAGAGTCCATTATAATATTGAATGGAATATTTTAATTTTGATATTATAAAATTTAATAATTTTAGTTTTTGTATTTTATAAATTATAATAAATAAAAAATATAATTAATTATGTTAAAAATTATTTAAATATTAATAAAATATTAATTTATTATGTGACGTAAAATTTTAAATTTTATTTAAAAGTAAGTTCAAGTTAAGGGTCAAATTTGAATTTTTTTATAAAAAATTTAAAATTTTATATTACATGATACATAAGTATTTTATCGGTATTTAAATTATTTTTTAATATCATTAATTATTTTTTTATTTACTATAACTTTAAAAGTATATATATTAAAATATTATATTTAATAGTATAAAAATTAAAATACTCCTTTTAATATAGTAAAGAGTGGATTTTTACATTTTTTTTGTTCAAATGTTGAAACCAAGTTTATTTTTATTTTATTTATTTTTTATGAGTATTATTATTCATTTTACGGTTTGATACTAATTTTTCGAAAAGATTCATAGTTATCTCTCTCCTAAAGTAAATTGAGTTAAATTTTGATTCTTTTTAGTGTATATGAGCATGCCTCGGCACTTATATAATACATGTTTGAGCATTTGTTACAGCTAATTGTTATCATAAGTGAAATTAAATTAAAAAAAATAATAATAATTATTTTTTTAAATTTTGTATTTACATTTTATTTTTAAATTACTTTTTTAAAAAAAAAACTACATATGTAATTGTTTTTATTAAAATAACCTCTTATTATGCTCGACGTAATTTATAGTTATACAAAAATTTAATATAAAAGGATATATAAACATTGATCAACACGAGTTTTTCAAACACTTGTGGGATTCTTTCTTTTCATTCTACAAATTCAAAAAAACTTTATTAATTTAAGTATTAAAATTAGTTGCAAAATTCATATTTTTGACTTTTTTTTTTAAATTTTTATTTTTTATATTCACGGGGTTAAAGCACAAACTTCCTCATCTAGTTTTACAAATTCACCAATTTTCTCGTTACAAAGATTTCAACATTTTCCATAAATATGTAATTTTTCATAAGGAAAAAAATTAATTAATTATTTAAGCAAAAAAGAAAAAAAGACATCCAGAAGTTTTTCTTCTTTTTTCCATATAAGGTATTGAGGTGAGGACTTTAAGTACATAATAATTACAAGATTTATAAGTCTATGGTGTAAAATCGAGATTGTTTTATAAGTAGAACTTTTCCAATTTAAGGACTAAAAGATATCCAATACCCTCTTTTTTTTTTTTGCAATATATCTCATTTATTTTTAAATTAATTTTTTAATTTTTTAAAAAAATATTTAAAAATGTATATTTCATTTTGTTAAATTTAAAATATTTTTTAAATATATAAAAATAAAATTCTTTTAATTCATACGAAACTCTTTCGAATTACACATATTTAAAAATTGATTTTCTGGTTGGTCTAACAAATTTGATTCATATTGGGTTGGTTATAATTTTTCTCAATTCAAATTGATCTAACTAACATGAATTACCATTTATCAATAAAAAATTTTAATTTAAATTTGACTATAAAAATAATTATTAAATATTTTAATATTTTTAAATAATAATAAAAACGTAAATAAAGATACAAAGACAATAATATAATTTCATTTAAATCCACTTTCAAATAAAAAAACTTGATTTTTTTATTTTTTTATTTGATTTTAAAGGAAAAACTAATATTTTATACCTATTTAGTATTATATTTCTTTTAAAATAAATTTTTAACCTAAAAAATTATATAAAAATAATGTTAAATAAACTTAACTCGATTTAAACCAAAGTAAGGAAAATAAAATCCATCGTCCGACGAGAGGCATGGAGAGTCTACTTCACAATCCCACCAAACTCCCAAGTAAAAGGTCGATTTGTTTTCATTTTTTAATTTTATTTATTTATTTCTAAATTAGAGTGGAATTGTATTTGTAAGTCCACTACTTCAAAGCTCAAAGTCAATGACAAAGGAGAATGAAAACAAAATCCCTCCCGCCATTGACGCCTTTGTGTCCATTCTTCTTAGGTACGATAAAAAAAATAGCTGCAGAAAAAGGGAACCCAAAAAACGAGAAATAATAATAAGAAAAAAGAAGAAAAACCCATTTTCGAGACATCAATTATTGGAAGTCTGAAGAAGAAAAGGGCCACAGAATTCAATTAATAAAAAAAAAAAGAAAGAGAGAAAATTCTCGGAGAAAGGATCCGGAGATGAAGGGGAAATCGAAGAGCTCGAAGAGAAAGCTAGGGTTGGCAACTGCCCTTTTCTTGTGCTCACTCTCTTTCCTTGCTGGTTTGTTTATTTCCACTTTCTTCTCTCAGGTAACTTGTAAATTTTTGTTAAGCGTTTGTAATTGAAGTGTGTATGAAATGAGTTTAGATATTAATTAATGGGGGCTTTTTTTTAACTTTTTGTAGGATGTGCCGATCATTAAACCCAGGCTGAGAAGACTGGAGGTGGTCCATGTCGAGGGCGACGAGCATCGCGATCCGATGCCACATGGAGAAACCGGGGAGAGTTTGATTGAATCTATCCCTTTTCAGGTCCTTTTCATCTTTTGTTTCTAGCAAATTTTTTTTTCTGGTTTGATGCATTGGATTTTGAACGATGGCTTTGATAATTATAAAAGACTGGGGCCTAAAGCTGGGGGCTTTGGGCTAATCTAGATTGAAGGGTTTTACTACTGATTATTTATTATATTTATAGAAGTTTTTGTTCTTTTCTGGTTAAAGGATTTGATTGTAAATGCTTTTGTTGATATATTTGCTTCAGTTATTATTGCATTTGGCTTTACTTTTTTTTTTAAAACAAAGGAGGCCCTAGCTTGGATAGGGGAAGGGGGAAGGTTATAGATGTCTAGATTCAAACTCTAAATCAACCAATTAGGCTAAGCTCCGGGTTTTAATACTTGATAGCATTTATGAGTTAAAGTGTTTTGAAATTTAGGTGGTATATGGGCCATGAGTCAATAATGGAAAATCATAGTTGTTTGCAATTCTGTGGTACAAAACTTAGAAAAATGAGGGGATACAGATGCAAGCGAATGGTTTAGGATCTATGAGTAGAAATATTCAAGTTAGTGTGTATTCCGGAGTTCATATTTTATCAAGGCTTGTTTAACCTGAATATGAACTAGAGTTTTCAAATATTGAAGGAAAGCTAATGAAAAGGAACAAAGATTTTATGTACAGACATTTTACGGAATTCTGAAGCTCCCATATGGAAGACATTTTAAGGAAACAATATTAAGATTTCTTTATCCAGCATTTTTTTTTTTTCCGGGTGTTGCTGGCTGAAGAAATGGTCTGCCAAGTATCCTTTTTGTGGACTAACTTTCTATGACTGTTTCTCTTTAAGTGCAGGTTTTAAGTTGGAAACCACGAGCTTACTATTTTCCCAACTTTGCAACCGCAGAACAATGCGAACGTGTAATTGAAATGGCAAAGTCGAACCTTAAACCATCTACCTTGGCTTTGCGCAAGGGAGAAACTGAAGAAAGCACTAAAGGAACTAGGACAAGGTGGTGCACTTATATATGCTTTAATATCAATTTCTTATCGATTTTGAGTGCAAAGGTAAATTAGAAGTTGATGATTTATTAACTGTTTAAAATTAGCATCAAGACCAGATAATATTTTCCCTCATGTGTCAGTGAATGGTCTGAATTCGTGAATGCTGATAGCTCGCTTTGTTAATGTTACTGTAAAACTTGTGTTGTCAATTTATGCTTTCCTCCGAAACAGTTCAGGAACCTTTATTAGTGCATCTGAAGATGACACCGGGACCTTGGACTTGATCGAGAAAAAAATTGCAAAGGCTACAAGCATTCCACAGAGCCATGGAGAGGTACATCTTTTTCAGATAGGAATGTCACTATATCTCATGGTTGTAAGTTTATATGATATCATTGGAGAAAGGTTTAGCAAATATGGTGGATGCTGTTTTTGTGAGTTAAGAGCCTTTTCCAGTTTCACTGATTTATTTTCCCCGTTTTTATTGATTTAAATGTGCCTGGTAGTTTGGTTTGTTGGAAAATATGTGATCAATATGGCTATAAACTGATATGCTGCAAATAGTATCATGGTATATTTTCTCTTCGGGTTGAAAATCTGAAATCGCACATCTTTCTTATAGGTTATTTTTTTGAATTGCTCGAAGTTGAAATTCGTACATATTGCAGGCGTTTAATATTTTGCGGTATGAGATTGGACAGAAGTATGATTCTCATTATGATGCTTTCAATCCGTCCGAATATGGCCCACAGTCAAGCCAAAGGGTACATGAACTTTACCATTACATGCATGTTTAATTGCAGTTTCTGGACTTTTTTGTGCATTTCTGATGATCTGAAATTATTAAACTGTCAGGTTTTAAGTTAATAGTGTAAATACTATGGTTGGATTTAGAATTTAGTTTCTATCTTGTGATTATAATAAACGAGACTTATCTGTAGATGGATGGTAAAAACTATTGTTACTAATATGCTCAGTTATGCCGGTGGCTTTACTTATTCATTCTTGGTAAATGAATTGGAAATAGATGCCAAAGTCGAATTACCTTATGTTTTTAAGCTAGCCTCACCTTGTTTATAGGTTATTCTTTGAGGGTTCATCGTGGTTGCAAGTTAGTTCTCGATCCATCTTGAATGATAACTTCTACCGTTAACTCCAATACGTTTTCTGTAATTTTCACCAAGTTATTGTTCAACTGTCAATGCCAAAGAACTAAAACATTGTGCTTAATTGGCCTTTGAACCTTCTCTCACAGGTTGCGTCATTCTTGTTGTATTTATCCGATGTAGAAGAAGGTGGAGAAACGATGTTCCCGTTTGAGGTCGACATTGAAATACTTTCTTCTTTCATTCCTTTATTATAGTAAGTAGTTTTGCCGGAGTTTTGGTACTGACCCCATTGTTTTGGTTGCAGAATGACATGAGAGTTAAAGGTTACGACTACAGACAATGTGTCGGTTTGAAAATAAAGCCGCGAAGAGGGGATGGACTTTTATTCTATTCGCTCTTTTTGAATGGTACTATCGATCCGGTAATTTTCATGCTCGCAAATCAAATTTAATGCATATTGCATTGCTTCCAGCCTCATGATTTTTGAATTAGATCAATATTGAGGCTTTACCATAGCCGTTATAACACTCCAAATAGTAGTATTCTTTGCATCAGTTTAGGATTTAGAGTTTGAGGTTCAGGCTAAATCTTTGTTGCAGCTTTTATGGATTATTATTATCTTTCACCATGTTATTCTGACTCTTCATTTTTTTTTTTTTAAGTATTCGTATCCTACACCCTTGTTCGACACATTTGGACATGGGTATGGAGATACGACCCTTTAAATATATGAAAAAACTTTGAAAAAAAAAATTAAATATATTCATGTAGGATATATACTCGTACTTCATACTCACATCCAAGTCTGCATAATATAGATTTTTCATGTTTCTTTCTCTAATTCAATATGTAGACATCTCTTCATGGAAGCTGTCCAGTGATCAAAGGGGAGAAATGGGTTGCTACAAAGTGGATTAGGGACCAAGTGCAAATTGACTAATAAAATGTTGCTTTTAGATTTCACAGATATCAATGTTGTTTATTAATCATATCATAAACCTCTGTTTTTGGAAATGATCATAATTCTTCAAGAATTCATGCCCATTTTCAACTTCTTTTTTCCTACTATCAACAGCCCCATGACTTGTCCACAGTATATTACTCAGATTTTTTTTTTTAAATATGCATATTTGACATTTGTGGGCATATAAAAGAACTTTTAAAAAAATTGAATATATTCTTGTTAAGCGCATAATTATGTCTAAACATTCATCATGAGTCTAAATTTTTACTTTAAAGCAGAGGTGATAATGATTCAGTTTTTGAAAAGAAAAAATTACAATTAATGTTCATTATTTTGAATTTATTAAAAACTAAATTGAAATCAAATTGAATAGCAGTCATAATTGAATCGATTCAAATTGAATTTTATTAATTTTTTAAATTAAAAATGTCTTTTTTATAATATTTTAAAAAAAATTTCATTGATTTAGAAATGCAATATTTATTTGTATATAATAAAAAATTAAAAATTAGAATTTAATTCAATTCGAATAATTATGACTTTTAACTTATGGATCAAAAATTACAAATTAAATATATTTAATTATTACTCAAAAACAAAATTAAATCAAATCGATTAAAACAGGATCAAAATCAGATCAATTTCCAGGTTTCGCTTTCTTTCTTTTTTTTTTTTTCACAGCCCTCCTCCGAAGGGGACACAAAGATACCAAATAAATGTAAGTGGATGGACATAACATCTTTAAATGGATACTTCAATTGGAACCTGTTCGTTAATGGAAGCTGAAAAAATTCAAGGTGCAGAAATGGTGCCCTGAAAAAAAATTCTGGTAATCAAAACTTATAAATGATCCATACATAAGCCCAAAATTAGATCAAACAATTCGTATATTTTATCGTATCATAATCATATTTAAACTATTTTATATTTATGTAAATTTTGATACGTTAATAATGTATATTATTTAGATTTCAAGATATGCATTCATGTCGTGTCATGTTTTTATTACTTTATATATATCATACTCATGTAATCGTATCTGATATTACTAGCTTTACTCAAAATAGTTTCCCACGTGATCTTCAAACATGGGCTCTGCTGTGAAGAATTTGACCAAACATGAACTCTCAGAAGTAGAAAACATCTTCAATTCTCTGTCAAACAGGGACCAAACTTGTCCAACACTGTTTGTCTAAAAAACAAGTAAACACTGAACCAACCCAGTAATTCCCTCTTGCCCTATTCTAAGAATGCCAAATAGTATTGGATTAATACATGATATAATCATATATGTACCATATATTACAAATTATTACAACTTTGTTTTGTCTGAAATGAGTAGTTACTTGAAGCAGACACATTGTTAGTGATTCTGAGCAGGAAATGACAAGGTTAACTAGCAATCTTCTGAACAAACAATATGTTATCTCTTTTCATTCATAACTCCATAGATGTAGGAAAAGTTAAAAAATGATAAAAGAAAGAAAAACATGAAACAAGATATCAACTGAAGAATGGTTGAAAAATGTGATCTTAATTGTAATCTAAAATTGTACATTCACTGGTGCTAAAATCTAAATGCGAATTCATCAGCTTGATTCGAAACTTTCATAAGATATAAGCATCACCTTGGCAATGTTGGGGAGCGCTCCACAAGATAAGTAAGGCTGTAAGGGGTATAAATTTGACTGAAAAAAGAACCTAAAATCATATATTCATTCTAAAGATGACGTCGTAGATGATCATTTCCTAAGTTGCTATGTTTGCTGGTTTATGTTAACCAAGTTCTCACTCAATCTTCCAACGAGGTAAGACTAATTTTCTCCAGCTGCATAGGCCAATCTTGTC
The DNA here is from genome assembly GCA_029448705.1 of Adansonia digitata. Taxonomy (NCBI): domain Eukaryota; kingdom Viridiplantae; phylum Streptophyta; class Magnoliopsida; order Malvales; family Malvaceae; genus Adansonia; species Adansonia digitata. Next base: position 3,850 of record JAQSVH010187969.1, on the reverse strand, counting down.
CGAGTATCTGGGGATTCAGTTCCGTTGCAGCACGAAATTCCGACATGGATACGTAAAAAGGTTTTACCGATTGTTGCAAGTAATTCTGAGGTAAGCTTCTGGACCTTACCCCAGCCAGTCTTACAGAGGCCTCGATCAATCTTTTCATGTAGGCATCCAAACCATTATTCAGTAGGTTAACACAATCCACTGAGACACTCATTCCCTCGGTCTCCAACTTCTTCTGCAACCGACTTCTTAACGATCTTGTATCGGGTAGCTCACCTTTAGTTTGACAGGTCTCCGAGTGATAGTTATTACACGAGAAAGCATTAGAAAGAGCTTTGCGAGCTCCACCAAAATTTATGGAGATGCCAAGTGGAGCAGTAACTGGACTTCTACTCTGAACACCCGGGCTTCCAGCCACCTGCTCGACCTCTTCCCCATCTTCCACAGATGCAACATCAGCTGGAGGTCTGCTTCCAAGTGAAAGCAATTCAGTTGCACTCTGCTCCTGCGCTTTGGAAACTGACTCCTCGCATACAACACTCTGTGGTTTTCCAAGTGGCCCTAGTGGACTAGGGCGGTCTCGAAACTTTCGATCCCGAGTGACAGTAGACCTACCTTTGCGAGGGGAAGGAGGAAATGCATCCCCATAAAGTGACTGAAGACAACTTCGCTGATAACCATTTCCGAGTTGAAGGTTACTTCCAACTTTTCTAATAGTTTTCAAAGGTGGAACTTTAGAGACGCATGCATTCTTGATAACGGATCGAATAAGCCGGTTGTGAAGAGGTATATGTTCCCTCCCAATGATCTTAATGCAAGACTTATCAAATTCACACTTGCCAATCTTCAAACTAAACAGCTTTCTTAGCTGATCAAAGTACTTCTCAGCTCTTTGATGCCCCACTTTTCTGACAATAAGAGCTTTTAGCTCCAAGGTGTCAACTCGAGCATGATTTTGGTCGAGCATCATCTTCCACTCCAACTTCCTCAATTTCACTCAAGAAAATACCACATCAAACGGATTATTTTAGCATCAAAATCTTTAACTTTCAATCAAACCCAGATGGCAAATAACAGCCCCCTTGATAAAAAAAAAAAAAAAAAACTAAAACCCCGACTCCGAAACCCTAATTCCACCTGCAAATTACCATAATCCATCAAAAAACCACAAAAGTTACGCAGTCACAAATTCTTAGAAAAAAAACAACAAAATAGAAACAGAAATTTAGCTCAAAGCGGCGAAAAACAAAATTCTATGAATTGAATAATGCTAACGGTTACTAACAAAAAAAAAAACCAATAAAAACAATAAAAGATAACAAAAAAGGGGCAAAATTTGGTGAAATTAAAGAATTGCCGAGACAAGTTAGCAGAGAAAGCATCGGAACAAATTCGAAGGAATTAAGCAGTTATATTAAAAAATAATTGATGCCCATTCGAGATTTCGATACGAATCGAAAACCCAAATGGCGAATTGAGAATTGCACAGAGGTGGAGTAAGACACGTACCAAGATCGGTCGATGCCGCTGCTGTGTTTGGCTACGGACTCGAGCTTTTCTTTTTCTTTTTCTTTTTTTTGCCCTTTATTATGTGTTTCAGTGTTTGGTGATCGGTTCTTTGTCTGTCCTGTTTCTTTATTATGCTATTGATGTGAACAAGGACATGCCAAACAGAGCTTTAACAAATAAAGGCTGGATATTCTTAGGACGAAGAAACTCGTGCGCTTTTTCACCTTTGTGAATGTGTGGCCTTCTTAGGGGCCGGTCGTTTGCGTCTGTCTATAGTTACTATACAGCGTTTTTCCCTTTTGATCTCATTTTTGGGCTTTGGGTTTTTTTTTGTCCTTTCTTCCTCTTTTCGACATAACATAACAATTCCTTACTTCATCATCGAAACATTCTCATCCAATTAGAAGTGTTCACACTGGACCTGTTTGTCTAATTTGAAAACTTTTATCATTATTTAAAAATAATATTAAAAATTAAATTTAAATAAAATTTTTTTATTATTTAAAATAATTCAAGTTAAATTAAATCATAAAAATTTTTATCTAAATTTAATCTAATATCAATCAAATTTATCGAATAAACTTTTCGATCGATATATAAATCTATGTCCAATTTATTATTATAACATTTCCACTTAGTAATTTATATTAAGGAATTCATGGTATTGCATATTTTACCTTGGGTCACTAGAATTAGGTTAGATTGTACGGTATTTAAGAATTATTCGATGATTATTGATTAAAAATAAGTAAATAATTTTTAAAAATATTTATTTTTTTATTTTAATTGTATTTGAAAATAATAAGAGATATAAATTTTTTATAAATATATTCGTTTACGTAGTGATTATTAGTTTTTTATTTTTTATTATTAATAAAGGCGATATCATTATATGACATTATGTTTATTGATTATTAACAATGTTAAAAATAAGTAACATTAGTTAATGCAATTGTGGTACCGCCGAGCAATTTACTTTTCTTGACATTATACTTATGAAAATTTACAAATGAAATAATTATTTTATAAAGATAAAATAAAGCAAAAATGAAATGATAATAGCAATAGTGGAGAACGAAGATAAGAGTTAGTACAATTGTTAACGTGATTATTCCAACTATAGTTAGTATTATACAAGTTAAAATTATAGTGGGGATCATCATTTTTTGATCCATTGCCGTGGTTCCTTATTTCGACAGAGTACAAATATCTAAATTTGATATTGTTAGATACTTTTTTAAATCTATAACCGATATTGAGTAGCAATCAAAAATTTATATCCATTTTTCATGATATTATGCATGGATTAGATATATCATGGCGAATTCTTTAGAAAAAAATTATGTCTTTCACAATGGAATTTGATAAGTGAGATTTCGAATAAGTTTTTATGTAATTTCTTCTACGTGAAGAAATTAATCATCGAAATAATGAGTCACTATTGATAGTGACACATTTGAGATCGCCAAATGTTCAGGAGTTCCTCTATTCAATCCTTTTCCTTTTTCTTGTTGCTAGATATCTCGTTCATATACATCTTCTCTTTATTTCCCGAGCCTATAGTGAGTTACAGACAAAGTTCGAAAATATCAAATATTTGATGATTCCATGATTCATTAGAATAAAATTACATAAGATTCAAATTTTTAATAACGAATATTTAAATTTTTTAAAATATTTTTTTATTCTACTCAATGTTAGAATAACCAATCAATAACAGAAAACTGTTTAATAATTTCGTAAAATAAAGTTATGATCAACTATTTTGTAAAATAACCTTTTTACTATCTTTGTAATAAAATTCTTATTCTATTAACCACACACTGTGAGGGTTTTGGAATGTGTTGTATAAATACTCGCATTTTCGTTATAATCCGAACGCCTCCGCGAAATCTAGGTTTTCCGTTAGCTGTAAAGCCTCCGAATTCGCCTTTCAGAGACTTGATCGAGGAGCAGCTAATCAACCATGGGTCACGCTAATGTCTGGAACTCTCACCCCAAAACCTACGGCCCTGGCTCTCGTGCATGGTAATTACTAAAGTTTCGTGCAAGATGCTATCTTTTTAGCATATAAAGATGTTGAAGGAACGCAATAAAAAGTTTATTTTGTTGATTTTGAGTGCTTCATCCAGCGATTTGGCATTTTATTTCTGTGTATCTAAGAGTTTTAATGGCATGGAAATTTGCTTAGAATTGAAATTATTTCGAATTATTTAACGGTAGCATATAGAAATAGGGTATTTTCTCGGAATTTTTCGGTGCTTCATGTTTTAACGAATTAGACTTGTTTATTTATAGCCGAGTGTGCGGAAACCCCCACGCCATTATCAGGAAGTATGGGCTCATGTGTTGC
>JAQSVH010187926.1:3938-18282 GCA_029448705.1 Adansonia digitata | reverse complement strand
GTTCATTCCACAATCTAAGAGTAGTTTAGGACGATGAAACAACTTGTTGACCATGCAACAAATAAGGGTATTAGACATAAGATCAAGGCTTAATGCTTTATCAAATACATATGGTCATTTTTCTAAGAAAACAACATTTTGGATTTTATTTATCCATGAATCTAAATCTAGAAAGTTTGATTTTTCCCTAAGATTCGAAAACCAATTTCGTGAAAACATTAAATCCATGCTAGTCTTCATCTATTGGAGGTAACATAGATCTAACTTAGGGGTGTTTTGAAAATTAGATTTTTTTGCAAGATAAAGACATACATTTTAATGCAACAGTTATGAATGGGATGTGACTAGCAGTAAATATGGACAAAATCCAAACAAACAAAGATGATAGATTGAAAATGAAAAAAAATGGTAAAACTATAAAATGACGACAAGTAAGATGCAGGGAATGTTAGCATAGATGTTAGTATGAACATCGTATAAATAATAAAAGAAATATGCTAGAATCTTTACAAATGCATTTTGTCTCATTAAACTTATAAGATGTAAGAAAATGCATGAATATGCTTAAGACATGTTAAGGTGAAACTTCAAATATGAGATAAAAATTAAAGGTGGATAGAACATGGCAAGAAATGCATGAGCAAAGGCTGTTATGATGATAAAAATAATGCACAGCATGTTTGACCATCTAAGCAACATTAAGGCATCAAGAGGATCATTTAACCTAAAACTACCATAATCAAGGCCACAATTATGCATGACAATCTTAAAAGGGTCATGGTAACATAAAGAGGCCATTAAGATGATTAAATTCCTAAAAAATCAAAGAATAAGCAGAGTAAACAAGAAAAAAATATATCAAAAGCTTTAAGCTCATGCTTTTTCTTTGAGTAGCAACTTTAGACTCACCTTCTTCCCTCTTTTAATGTTGAATAGTAATAAAACGATAAAAAAAAAGATTTTTACTTAGGGTATGGATGAAAGGGAGTTTTGAAAAGAAATATTAGTGAAATAAAGGGTTTTAAAAGGGTTTCTAGTGGTGGTTTTAAGGAGCTATGGGAATGAGAGAGGTCTTTTATTTTTTGATGGTTGAGGGATATTGAAAAAATGTATGAAAGTGAGTGCTCTCTACTTAGAATATGTGAATGTAATACTATTTTCTACTGTGTAGAATTCTTTTCTTAGATAAGCTAAAATTGGCATATTGGCCATGTGAATATAAAGGCGAAAAATGCGAAACGTATGGGCATTATGAGGTTTTGGTGCATGTACCTAATGCAAAAACAAGGTACCATGCTTTGCTGCCATATAAACTTATTGTCTTACTCAACAAAAATAGTGGATCAAGGTTACTTTATGCAGCGAGCATTAAGAAAGATTAACTTACCCTTTAACAACTTGCATAATGTCATAAAAATTCCTTTGCCATTCGCTATTTGGGCCTAAAAATTTTATTTAAATCTAATTGCAAGCCCAAAGCTGAGGCTTGGTATGAGTTTTGATGATTTTTGGTGCAAAAGACATGTTTGAATCAGATTTTCAAATCAATGGTGCAAAGGCTAAAAGATGGCTCAATCAATGCAAAATCGCCTTGGTGTATCGACATAAAACATTTGGTATCAATACATAAGGTAAATTTTTGCCATGAATATTGATACAATGAAGTATGTATTGATACCAAGAGCAAAAATAGTTCTAATCTCGAGACTTGAAGGCCAGTATCGATACCTCATGGATTTGTATATAGATACAAACATGCTAAGTACCGATACGATACCATAGATCTCGATACCAAACCCTATTCTGTCATTACTACATGTGAAAATTTGAATTTTTAGTGATGGGAAAGCTTGGTATCGATACTCACACACTAATATGACTTGCATATATATTTATCTCTTTAAATTACCTCTTTTTAGTTGAAATAATGAGAAATTGGTTGTGCTTATATATATAGCTCCAAGGCTGCTCAAAATAATTACCTCTGATGCCTTGGATGATGGCTCAAACAAAATAAGGTGTCTACAGTTGCCCATTTTTTGGCATTGCTTAGTATTAAAAATATTATATACATCATTTTGTTTGGGATAGGATAATGTTCCTTGAATGGTTGTAAAAATGAAATTTAATTAATATTTTGCTGTGATAATCATAACATATTAGTGATAATTCTGATGAAAGTTTGGATAGATTTTTGTAAGGTTTAACCTCTTTGCCAGGTTTTTAGATTCTTTTCTAAAGTTTGACTTCCCTAGATAGGCACTAGCTAATGTGGACTTTGACTTAATAGTGCCTTGCTCTTTGTGGGTGGATTGGGTTAGGGCCAAATCATTGTGGACAAACTCAACTGGGTGCCCCGCTCTTTAGAATAGACTCAATTAGTGCTCAAATGTTTATGGACAGCCTCAATTAGTGCCCAAGTCTTCGTAGATAGACTCAGTTGGTGACCTGCTCTTTAAAGACAAACTTGACTAGCATTTAGCTCTTTGTGGACAAAATCGATTGGTGCCTAACCTTTTATGGACAGACTCAGTTGATAACCAATTCTTTGTAGACAAACTCGACCAGTGTCCTACTTTTTGAGGGCAAACTTAATAGTAATCCAGCTTTTTATGGATAGACTTGATTAGTGCCTTGCTCTTTGAGGACATACTTGATTGGTGTCTAGCTCATTATGGACTAGAAAAGACAAAAAATGTTTAGCTCTTTGTGGACTAGAAGGGAAAAAAGGCATTTTGCTCTTTATGGATAGATTCGACTAGTGCCCTACTCTTTGAGGATAGACTTTATTGTTGTCCAACTCTTTATGGACAAACTCGATTGGTACCTTGCTCTCTAAAGACAAACTTGACTGATGTCTAGCTTTTTATGGACTAAAAATGAAAAAAGACATCTAGCTCTTTGTGGATTGAAAAGAAAAAATGCATCTGGCTCTTTGTAGACTAAAAAAAAAGTGTATAGCACTTTGTGGATTAAAAAGAAAAAAAATGCATCCAGCTCTTTTTAGACTAAAAAGAAAAAGAGACGTCTAATTTTTTATGCACTAAATGATATGAGTTTAGATACCTTTTTTAAATGGCTTTTCAACTTGCGAACTCATAAAATTAGTGATTCTTACCTAAAACCTTTTGGGGCATTTTAAAAATAAAAATTTATACCTGAAGTTCTTTGCTAGTATAACTTATGTGAACATGGGTTTGTATTTAGAGGATGTTAATTGTTGTTTGATGCATGAGGGTTTAAATGCATGATGTGGAGGTGATGATTTCAAAAGCCTAATCCAGCCATCAATTTTAACCATTTTAGTGGTTTGTTCTTCAATAAGAGTGATATTTTCATCGTAAGATCCCCTAACCTTGTCCTAGATTTTCATAGGTTTTGGATGTTCAAGTTGCTTTTAAAAGGTATGGATGGCCCATGATTATGAAGAAAGGTCTTAAGCTTGAGTGGCTTATTTGTTAAATTGAACTAGTTGGCAAGTATAAACAATTTATTTGTTAATTTTGATTTAGGGATTTTTTGGTGATCCATGTAGATTGATCTGAATTTTTAGTTTTTTTAATGATATATAAAAAGGATTTTCGCCTTTATCTTTAGGCTAAGGTTTATTAGAGAGAAGATTTTGAGCACATTTTTAGGACATCGAGGTCTAAAAGTAAGACTGACTATGACTCCAAGGTTCATTCTTGGCCTCTAGTCATGAAATTTCTATGAAGCAAACTAAGAAATGAAATTCATATGAAGTTTCAATTTTCAAAGCAATTCTAGGAAATCTTACTATCAGTCTTATTCATTTATCAAACGTCATCGGTTAAATGACAACCATGATGCAACATGGGATGCATGAGTTACGAAAAGGCTTTATGATAAACGAAGCGATTGTATTTCATTCAAAAGAAAAAAATTACAAGCTATGACACATTATGATACTATGAAAGATTTTAAGATACAAAAGAAATAAGAGTGATTTTCTTTGGCTGCTTGGCCCTTAATACTAATGACATGAATTTTTCATTGAGTGCTTTTAGAAACCTTTCTCAGGCTGTTAATCCTTTTAGTGTTAGCCGACTCTTGAGGAGATTCTTCGGATTGCCCCACAGTAGGATAGTTAACTTTTCTCAAGGCTAGATAAACATCATATTTTTAAGCATGGTTGAGGATGAGATTCGGTAAGATAAGTCGACATAGAATAGGTGGGTTAAGTTAAGCTTTATGGTCAAAGAAAGTGGATTGTATTAGGTTAAATTTTAAAGAGACTTTAGTCATTTATGTTTGCTTTCTATGTTTTTAAGCTAATTAGGTTTTTTTCCTAAGTACTCTCCCTCTTCTTCCCTTTTTTGAAGGAGAAAGGTATGATGCCCTTTCATGTTTACATCCTAGAATCCTTTCATGTGTAATATTTCTTATCAGAGTAAAAATTGATGGGATTGGGCAAATCACTACCATCCATTTTAGTTAGGATAGGGCTTTTTCAAAAAATACACATTTTGCCATGAAAAGCCCTTCCCAATTTGAAGTCCATTTTTCTTAAGCATTTTTATGAATCGAGACGATTTGTTTGAGCACTACGTCACCTTTTTAGAACTAGTAAGGATGGATCTTTTTGTTATGGGCTCTTATTATACACTTTTGATACATTTGCCATGATAGATGGCTTTCACTCTTTTCTCCTTAATGAGATTGAGCTATTTATATCAATTCTTGACCTACTCATTTTCTTTAAGTTATGATTTCATTAAGTCTTTAAGCGAAGGGATTTCATCCTTGATAGGAAGAACAACCTCCAAGGCATAAATCAGGGAAAATGAGGTAGAGCCCATAGAAGTTCAAACCACTATGTAATAGATGTGTAACGCAAAAGGTAACTTTTCCCATCAATCTTTGTACGTTTTAACCATTTTTTCTACTATTTTCTTAATATTCTTGTTGGCTCTTTCTATTGCCCTATTCATTTTTGGATGAAACGGCACTAAGTTATGATGCTCAATTCAAAATTGGGAATAAGCTACTTGCATCATCTTGTTTTTCAAGTTGAGGGCAGTATCTGTGATGATTTGCTTGAGAAGCCTATATCTATGGGTGATGTATCTTTTCATGAATTTGCACACAACGGATTTGGTGATGTTGGCATAAGAAGTTGCTACGACCCACTTGGTGAAATAATCAATTGTGACTAAGATGAAGTCATACATGTTTGAAACTTTATGGGTGATCGATTTGATCATGTTCATGCTTAACATAGGAAAGGCCTACGGGGCTATCATAACATGTAAAGGTAATGGCAGGACATGAATTTTATCCACATAGGTTTGGCATTTTTGGCATTTTTAAGCACAATCGATGCAATCTTTCTCAATAGTCAACCAATAATAGCCCAATCCCTTAACTTATTTTGCCATTCGTTGTCCATTGGCGTGCATACTACAGATTTTTTAAGAATTTCTTTGAGAATTCTTTTGGCTTTAAAAGCATCTATGCATAGAAGTAGTACTTGACCCTAACCTTTCTCATATAAAATTCCACAATCCAAAACAAAGCTCGCACCTAGTCTTTAGATGGTTCTCTTATTAGTTTCAGTAGCATATTCAGGGTATTATTGATCTCTAATATATTAAAAGATGTCATGATAACATGGCAGTTTGTCCTTCTCTTTTTAGACATTTTGACAATGTGTTGAAATTATATAAATGCTTATCTGAATAGAAGAACATCTAATTCTTATTAACTTTGACTATGGACAACAAGGTAGCCAAGGCTTCGGCTATTTAATTCTTTTCATGGGGTAAATATTGAAAAGTGATCATTAAATTTTATTTTTTTAGTTTTAAGATTAGCTTCCTGTAATGAATTAGTTTAGCATCTCACATTTGCCAATCTCCTTTCAGTTGGTAGATAACAGGGCCGAATCTCCAAATACTTACAGAGTCCTAATACCCCTGTCAATGGCGGCTTGGAATCCTATGATGCAAGCTTTTTATTCATATATTGTTAGTACAATCAAAGTTTAATCTTATAATGAAGGTTAGTAGTTTCCATAAGGTAAGATAAGAATTGCCTTAATTTCATGCCCTAATGTGTTTAAAGCTTCATCAAAGTACATTTTCTAAGGCAAACTACAACCGACAATGTCTTCTACCTTGTATCTGCACATCAAGTCTTCATCAAGAAATTCAAAGTTTAAAGATTCATAGTCATTTGTTGCTCAACTTACTAAGAAGTCCGTTATTGAATTACCTTTGATAGGTTTCTAGTTCATGTATATGGTGCCATACTCAAAGAACAGGACTTGCCATCTGGCTTGTCTCCTTAACAAGGTAGGGGCCTCGAATAAATATTTGATGGGATCAAGTTTGGCGATCAGTATGGTATAGCATGTATTGCCTTAACTTACAGGTTATTTAAGCCAGAGTACAACGTAGCTTCTTTATTGTTGAATAGTTATTTTCACTTTCCATGAACTGCTTGCTCTAGTAATAAATAGCCTGTCCTTCCTACTTGACTCATCATGTTAACCCAATACATAACCCATTGACAGGTCAAAAATTAATGATACAAGTACAAAAGTTTATTGGGCACTGGTGGCACACGTACGATAGGTTCAAAAGGTAATGTTTAACTTTATCAAAGGCTTCTTGGCATTATTCATTCCATTCTCCAAGATTTTGGTTTCGAAGTAGCCAAAAGATTGGATCGTATTTATCGGTCAGTTGAGATATAAATCGGGCTATATAGTTCAACCTTCTTAAGAAATTCTTCATTTTTTAAAGTTCAAGGTAGTAGCAAATTATGAATGGCCTTAACTTTATTTAGATTGACTTTTATTCTTTTTTTTTGCTCATAATGAAGCCTGATAGTTTGTCAGATATGACAACAAAAGTGCATTTGGTGGGATTTAGCTTAAGCTAATATTTGTGAAGCCATTTGAAAAGATTCTGTAGATTGGGGACGTGTTCATTCTCTTTTGGTGATATTTATGAAGACATTTGAAAAGTTTTTACAAATATCATCCATATAGACCTTTTTTTTCTTTATATATGAGATCATGAAATAGCGTTACCAATGCCCTCTTAGGTTGCCCCTGCATTCTTAAGCCTCAAGGGCATTACTTGGTAGCAAAAAGTACACCACATTGTCATGAATGTGGTTTTTAACTTGTCTTCAATTGCTATTTTTATATGGTTCTAGCTTAAAAATCCATCCATAAAGGAAAACAGTGCATTTTTGGTAGTGTTGTCCACTAGGGTGTCAATATGAGGCAAAGAAAAATTATCTTTTGGACTAGCTCAATTCAAGTCCCTATAATCTACATAGATCTACACCTTTCCATCCTTTTTAGGGGTTGGGATAATATTGGGCACCTATTCAGGATATTTAACTACTATTTCGAGAAATCCTGCCTTATATTGCTTTTTCACTTCCTTTTTAATCTTAAGTAGCATTTTTGGTTTCATCTTTGTGAGATTTTGTTGTATGGCCTTGCACTTAGGTTTGAAGGGAAGTTTATGGACCATAGTATTTGTATCTAACTCGAGCATGTCCTAATGTAACAGGCTCAAATTTTAGCCTAGCAAACTGCATGGCCTTAGGCTCGGGATTTACTTCATTGTATGCCTAAGTCAGCCTTTAAACACTGAAAAAGAGAATCTGAATTCTCTAAAGGCACTGAAGCTAAAAGCTTAAAAGACTAAAGCATAAAAGAAGAACACAAAGAGAATATGGAAGAATGCTCAAATATATTTCTCAAGTATTTAATGATACAAATGAGGTTAAGGATGCCTCTTAAATAAAATGAAAATGATGGCTGAGCATGTGGTGTGGGAATAAAAAAATGGTGGGGTTACTTTCGTTTTGGTGGCTAATGGTGAGCATAGAAAATGAAGAGATTTTGGGAGTCGTGAATATGAATGAATTTGGGGGATAGCTCCTGTAGCCAAAGCTTGATCAAGCTTTTTCTATTTTGTTACATGGTTGATATGTTGGTTATTGGGTGATGAGAATGAAAATGAATATTTTCTTGTAACTCTTGTGAATAATCTGATGCAAAGCAACAAATGTTGCTTATAAAGGATGGTGGGCTAAAGGTTAAAAAAAACTAGGGTGAGAGGTTAATCTTGTACATTGTCTCACAAAAATGATAAGTCATGGTATACTAGGATGTGCTTTTAATTTTCAATTGGTCCAAGTACTCATGCTAGAGTTCTAACTAACCACCAAAGTTCTAAAATATCCCTTCAATATCAATTTTTGCCATGAAATACCCCACCATCAAGCTAATTGGGTCCTTAAAAAAAACCATTAACTTAACCTAATGGCCCAAAATTAATTCAAATAATGGATGTATTGGATCAAAATAATTTTAATAAAGGCCATCAAGAATTTAAAATATTAAAAAGTGACCCAATATAGTTAAATAAAATAGACCCAAATAAAATAATTGACGATGCATGTGAGCCCTATTTTATTTAATATATATTTTTTATAAGGTTGAGTTTTAAATTAAATAACTTATGACCCAATATAATTAAAAAAATGGGCCTAAATATAATAATTAAATATGCACATGGGCTTTATTTTATATAATATATATTTTTTATAAAGCCTGCTTTTAAATTAAATAATTTATGACTTGATATAATTGAATAAAATAGGCCCAAATAAAATAATTAAATATGCACATGGGCTCTATTTTATCAAACGTATATCTTTTATGCGGTTCTATCTTAAATTAAATAATTTAAGAACTTACCTTAGCTATTAGTGATAAGGATTAGACATGAGCTTGTATAAATAACCTTAATGGTACCTCGGATGATGACTTTTGATACTCTGAATCTTGGCTTAGACAAAATAAGGTGCTTACAATCATTTCATTGATAATACTTAATAAAAGGATGTCTATACAAAGGATTCTATAACGCTCTTGGGTGGAATCATGTAGGTTTATTTCATAGCATAACTTTGAAATAGACTTGAACAATACAAGAATCTCAGTTTAGTCCAAACACTTAGAACAAATCATAGAAAGCACAGACTAGTCTCTTGGTTCATTGTTGACATCTTTGACTTATTAGTCACATTGGTGGAAAGATCTCCGAATGCCTTACTTAGAACTAGCATAACATGGTTGGATCAGATATTTACACATCCTCTCAAATAGAAACTTTCCTGAAGCAATAGAAATAGCATTGATTCATGCTCTAAATCATGACCCAACAGATGGGCCATTGTCTTCTCATGGTTTTTCTTAGCTTGTTTTATTTTCTATTGTGCATTGACAACTTTTGTGACTCTAGTAATTCCTTGGAGATGTTTTTTGAGTCGCTTTCTAGCTCAAGCACATTTGCCAATGGTTAACTTTAGACCTATATGGCATTCTTTGATGGGTAAGGCTCAGCAACCCCTTTTTGACATAAATAGCATCGACAAACCTAAAGGATTAAAATCTAAAACATCCACATTAGGTTCGATATACAAGGCATCAATTGAAGTAGCATCAATAATACCTTCCTCTCTTTTGATGTAGATAACCTTATTTTCAATGATGAATTTTAGCTTTTAGTACAATGATAATGGTACTGCCCTCACAAAATGAATCCAAGGCCTTTGTAATAGGCAGTTGTATAATGGAGCAATGTCCATCACATGGAAGCTTACTTTGTAAGTACATGGGCTGAATTGGAGTGGAATAGTGATGCTTCCAATGATGTTTCTACGAGTTCCATCAAATGCTTATACAATTATATGATTATTCTGGATATGAAATGCATCGATGGAAAGCTTGTTTAATCATGATAAGGGCATTATATTTAGTGCTAACCCATTAATAATGAGCATCTTAGGTAACGTGTTGCCTTCGTATAATGTAGTCATGTGAAGGGCTTAATAGTTTCCCCTTCCTCTATGAGGGATTTCAACATTGCTGAAAGATATATAGTTATCAGGCAGTGATGCTGCTTAGTAGGCAATCCATCTAGCTTATTACGATGTCAAAAGGGATATATACCTTATTCAAGACCCTAAGGAGAGCATTTCTACAAGCTTCAGGGTTCAATAATAGTGATAGCATAGATATCTTAGTGGGTTGCTTGTTCAACTAATTGCGATGTTGTATTCGCTATGCTTAATGAACTTAAAAAATTTCGTGGCTTTTTTCTCATTCATTGACTCCTTGACAGCTAACATATCTAATTATTTGGTTGTAGAGTTTGGTGCTTGAGGGATAAAAGTAGTGCTCTTTGCTGAGTTTTGTTTCTTGATACAATTAGAGCATCACATTTACCACTTTGTGTTAAATGGCCTGCCCTTAAAAGATCAATGTTTGCTACTTACTACTAGATTCTTCGGTGATTAAAGTTTGGCTTTCATATTTCTAGGGAACTATTTTATTTTTTTGTAAGGGAAGAAGGATGGAAACTAAATAGTTATCTTCGACATGGGTTAAACAAGGGTAGTTCGGATGCTTGGTCTATTATCAAATATGACCAATGGCTTTTTAACCCTGTAAGGAGGATTATTCCTATCCCTTTCTATGGTATTGATAAATGGTATCTCATCTGCTAACTTGGCATGTGAGGCTAACTTTTTTTCATAGAATTTAATGTTATCCTCATTCATCATCCTTTGAACCACGGCGTGGAACTCTTTACACGTTTGAAGAATGTGGTTGTAAATGGTATGGAAATCATAGAAGTTATTAGCTCCTTCTTTTATCTTTTTAACCTATTAACCAATTAGGCTTGTACTAGGATTTACCAAACTAGATTCATTAGCCTCGTCTATGTTCTCTATGATCTCGTAGTTTTCTTCAATAGCCATTCTCTTCGCCTTTGATTTAGTATAAGCTTCAGATGAACTAGTTCCAACACTAGATTTTGGCCCCTATCCAACCTCAACCTATTCTTTTTCTTTACCCTTAAAGGTCTCTCTTTTGTTCGAGTCACTTTTATGGCCTCATCTATTATTCCACACAATACAACTAAATTTGAGAAGTTGCTTAGGATACTTTTCATTATCTCTTCACAATATGGTGCTTGTACTATGCCAACAAACCTAACAATGATCTGTCTCTTTGTCAATAAAGGATGAATCTAGGCAGTTTCTTTTATTCACCTTAAAATGTACTACTTGGTGCTTTCATCAGCTCTCTTTTTTATGCTCATGAAAGAGAAATAATTTGAGACCTAATCAGTGGTAAATCCTTCCTTATTTATAACATTAATGCATTCATCTTTTTCCTTATAAAACTCGATTTCAAATTGATCTATTATCCTTTATACTTTTCTAGGCAAAATAAGTACTGTTGTAGAAAATGCTCCTAACGTAGTGGCAACAAAATGGTTCCATGGAATTTTTACTCTAGTTTTTGACACTTGACACTATTCTACCTTCACAAAAGCTTGGAACATCTTGCTCATCAGTGTCTTGACTTCCCTAATGCTTTTTTGATCTAGCAATGTTTTCCATCGATCACAGCATTCATTCTCAGTTTTACATGGTTCAGAAGTAGATTGGCTCCAATATTAAATATAGGCCTTTGTTTGACCTTGATCACACCTTTTTGTAGTAGACCTTACACATTTCTCTTAAATGAAGTGCAATTTTTAATAAAATGAACTTGGGCTCTGGCATGGTATTCATAATAGCCATTTTCATTATGCCATTTAGGATATGGTGGTGACCTTAGGTTTATGAATATTGGGGCACTAGTTGACTTACCAATAGATGAGAGTAAATCTTTTTGTAAGAGTAAAGAACTGGCTTAAAGTGTTTATTTCTTGAGGTGCTTGTTGGTTATTTAGAATTCTTATGTTGTTTGCATTGCAAGGTTTTGCACTTTGAGTAGTATTTTAAACAAGATTCGACACGAAACTTATTGCCGAAGCAAACCCAATGGCATAGACTAGTTATGGTACTAGTGAATAGGAATCAAAACATGGATAAAACATTTTTGGAAAGTACAAGCCCTATGCCGAATGCATATTTTGAGTGAACTTAGTAGGACCTTTGCTAACAACATTCACCTCCTCCTCTTTACCCTTAGCTATTGACTTATTAGTTGAGATAAATGATTTTTCAATGGATATCTTGCCATTTTTTATAGCATTATGAATCATTTTGCTTGATATAACTATATCAACAAAATTCTTAGTGGCATTTCCTACCAATCTATCATAGTAAGAGGCTTTCAGGGTGTAGATGAACATGGTCGTCATCTCTTTTTTGGTCAAAGAAGAGTGAACTTGAGATGTTTTTTTTTCCACCTCTAAGCATACTGTCTAAAGCTTTCAGAGGCTTTCTTTTCCATGTTCAAAAGAGAAAGACAATCTAGGGCCCAGTTAAATATGTATTTATATTGATCAAGGAAAGCACAAGTCAAATCCTAGGTTTGAATTGTCTTGGGATCTAGCCCTATATACCAATGGATGGCTACCCTAGTTAAGCTATCTTGGAAGTAATGAATTAGCAGCCTTTCGTTCTCCTCATATCTGGCCATTTTATGGCAGCACATGTGAAAGTGGGTAGTGAGGTTTATAGTTCCATTGTACTTTTCAAAATCTGGTACTTTGAATTTAGATGGGATAAAGAGATGAGAGACAAGTCCCAAAGATTTAGCATCTACAATCCAAAACTTGTCATTTCCCTTGATAACTCAAAGGCACATTTCTAATGATTGATACTTATTTAAGTTTTTATCATTTTCTGATAACCTCTTCATTTTTTCTTGTTCTACTTGCTCATTGAGATTTGAGACTATAAGTCTTGCCGGTGAAGAGCTTGCACTAAAAAATCCTTCAACTAGATAAGGTATCATTACTAGGTTAATGTAAATGAATGGTTAAGATGATGGGATTATTGTTGCAAGAGGATGTTATTCATGTAATGCCCCTTTCTTAAGCGTTAAAGCTTTAGTACCATGGTTCAAGTTACTCTCAAGATTGATTGATTCTTTTCTTCTATCGATAATGCTTGTTTACCCTTTTTCCTTTAAAGCCTTGGATAATAGCTTAGTTAATTCCATAATCTAAGCTTGAAGTTCCTTATTCCTAAGAAGTGATTGCCCTTAGAACTCCCTATACATAAGCTTGAGTCACTTAATTAGAAGTAGTGAACGTTTTCCATGGTTACCAGTGATTGCGAGTGTTATACTGATGATGAATAAAAGAATTCATGTTTTAGAACACCTTCACTTTATATGATTATTGGATTAGACTTTTATGATGTTTTGTTAGTATGTTTGATAAGATGATAATGAATATGCAATTAAGATAGTAGATGACTATTAACATGAATGAATAAAACAATAAAAGAATTAGATTAGTCATGTAAATGCAAGAGGGATAATTGCATTAAAAGACAGCTTCACCAATAATGTTTTTCATTAAAGCAACAAAATATCTCAATTACACGATTACATTGTTTGATCACATGTTCCAAGAAACGCAACAATTCTTGCTCATAGGTTTCGATGGGTAAGATGTCACATGTCAAGGATCAAGCCACATCTATCATGTACTTAGCCTCTAACAGGGCTGCTCGGTGAGATGGTGATGTGGTCCTGCTAATTCTGGCATGCCTAATCTACCAGTTGTAGCCATCCTTACTTCTGCTGTTTAGAGGCTCTAGCTAATTCATCCACTTGGCCTTGGTGAGTTTATAGGAAATGCTCAAGATCTGGAATTCTGAGTGTTAGAGTCTTTACTCTCAAATCCTAAACATAAGCTTTTAGAGCCTATTCTTCCTTTAGTAAGTTGAGACAAGGGCATGGGTTCTAACAAGCTTTTCCCTATTGACCTTGGCTTCTTCTTTTAATTGATACAACTCTTTTTCAAAGGTAGTAATCTCTATCTCCCATTCTGCCAATGACTTACTAGGGCATGGAGACTTGCTTACTTTACTAAGTGCCATATAGTTGTTTGTTAGACTCTAAAGATTCTCTTTGAAGTAATTTTTCCTTTTGACAACCTGGCTCATTTTACTATCCTAAAGATAGAGATCCATTTCTAGTTAGCTTTTTTCTTCCTTTAAATAAGTGATTTCTTTGGCGAAGGTTGCCTTTTCTTGCTTAAACTCTCACTTGAGCTATTCAATCTTAAAGGGAAATTCATCAATCGACACTTGTGATGTTCCAGCATCGGACAAGGGTAAGGCATAATTAATACAATACATCCTCCTTCCATCATATCCTAGAGTCATACTATATCCTTTCCAATACCTCTCCATACAACAGGATTGTCTCAAAGCATAGAAAGCTAGTTGAGCTTTTGACTTTCTGCCAATGACTTACTAGGGCATGGAGACTTGCTTACTTTACTAAGTGCCATATAGTTGTTTGTTAGACTCTAAA
>JAQSVH010187848.1:0-11546 GCA_029448705.1 Adansonia digitata | reverse complement strand
AACATCAAAAGAAGGAAAAAGGTAAGTCCAAAGTTGTTGCTTAAGGGAAATGTCTAAAGATTAAAGCTTTTGCTATATATTTTCCCTTTTACTCTACTTATTCTTTAATTTTTAGAATTGCTATCATTTTCATGGCCAATTTATGTTTCCATGATCCTTTAAGATTTCCATGCATTATTGTAGCCTTAGGTGTGATAGTTTTAAGATTTTAATGATCCTTTTGATGCCTTGATGATGCTAGGATAGTTAAACCTACCATTCTTTATTGTACTATCATAATAGTTCTTGTTTATCAATTTTTTGCCATGTTTCATCCATCTTTACATGTTTATCTAATATTTGAATATTCACCTTAATATGTCTTGAGCATACTCTTGAATTTTCTTCCATTTTGGTAAGTTTTATGAAACAAAAATGTCATTTTAAAATTCCAGCATGCTTTCTTTTGGTTAAACATGTTCATACCATCATACATGGCTTGACTTTAGATGTCATTTATAAGGCTTACATTCTAATGCATCTTATTTGTCATCATTTTACATTTTCACCATTTTTCCATGCTCAAAATATCTTCTTTCTTCATTTGAATGTGTTGTCCATTTTCACTTCTATATACGTTGCCTTTTATTCATGACTGTTGTATCAAGATGCTTGCTTGCTGTTGCAAAAATCTAATTTTCAAAAACCTCAAGTTAGATCAATGCTACTTCTAATAGATGGAGACTAGCATGGATTTAATGTTTTCACTAAAATGGTCCTCCAATCTTAGGAACTAATTAAACTTTCCAAGATTGGATCATGGTTGAATAGACTCCAAAAATGATGTTTTTAAAAAAATGACCATTTTACTTAATAAAACATTAAGCCTTGGTCTTAAGCCTAGTACTCTTACTCGTGGCATGGTCAATGGGTTGTTTCATCGTCCCAGACAACTTTAGGTTGTGGAATGAATTTGAGATACCCATGTCACCCTTTTCTTAGTGTCATGGATGTTTAGACATCTTTTGCTCGAGTTTGGTCCTAAAGAAACTAAAAAATAGTCAAAAACTCTTTTGTTTTTACTCTAGTGACATTGTACCCACCATTTAAAAATTATTTTTGAGACCAAACACATTTTTCTTGAGTTTTTTACTATTTTCCTTGAAAGAACATTGAATAACCTTTATAAATATGCCTTATTTGCATTGAGACCATTTCAGACGAGGGAGTTATGATTTTTTGAGCCCTTACCGTTTGGAACCCCTAAAACAAGCAAATTGCATTTTGTTTGGGCCATTTCGGCTCATTAGATGATTTTTTTAATTTCTTAAATATTTTTCCAAGAGCTTTCATTAAATTCCCTTTCTGGAAAGATATTGTTTGCAATTAACTGATCCTAAATGAGTCTAGGATGATTTTTAAAGTCCATCATGCCCTTCCTCTACACATGCTGCTAGAGTAAAAAAGAACCCAACTTCAAAATTAATTCTGCCTAGAAAGCAATTTTCTAGGATTCCTAGTATATTTTTATATTAAACCTTATCGAGTCACATTTCTGACGGTGTTTGATTCGATTCCTTAACACTTCCAACTTACCTTGAAAATAATTTAGGAAGGGGGGCAGAGCGATGTTATCCCTTATTTTTTGCACTTAGAATCAACCCAATTTCCTGAACCACCTTTATTGAGACATTTGAATGTCATAAAATGCACCCAATTGACTCCCTATGGAGTCATGTAACATAATACAAGCCCTTTAGGATCGAATCAAGGCTAAAACAAAAGGAGATCTTATGTAAGTTCTCCTCCAAAAAAATCATTTTTTCCATAGACATCAAAATTTTTATCAATAGGGATACTCCAACCCTACCTTATGGAGGAATACTCCAACCTAGCTCTTCACGTATCATTTACACTTTCTCTTTCCCACATCTTTTTTGAATTCCTAATCAAACCTTTTTTAAAACCATAAAATTTTTACTTTTGGGGACACTGCAACCCTAATTTTTGAAGAAATACTCCAATCCTGCCTTTCATTCAAAGCTTGAGCTTTCTCTCCCAAATTTTTTCGAGATTCCTAATCAAACTTTTTAAAACATAAAATTTTCACCTTTGGGGATATCTAATCTTGTCTATAAGGGGACACTCCAACACGCTCTTCATTTAAAACTTGAATTTTCTTTTTCCCTGGACTTCCTAAAAAATCTTTTAATCAAGACCTTCTTTTGAACACATCAAAATCATCACTATTAGGGATATTTTAACCTTAACTTTCAAGGAAATACTCCAACCTCGCTTTTCAAATTCCTTCAAAAATCTAAATTTTCTCTCTTAGGCATCCTGAGTCACCTTAATCAAAACTTCTTTTTTTGTCCCTTGAGTTACCATTGAATCTAAACACTTTCAAAGTTTTTATTTTGGTTATTCATCAATAATCAAAGACAATCAAGAGATACATTCCAATTCTCCTTTTTTTTTTGTTCTTATGCGTGAATACTTTTATATGGTGCTATTATATTTCCTTTTGTCTTATTAACACATTTCTCTTTTAGAGTAATCATCATGCATTCATATTTTAAATTTGAATTCAAAAATTACAAGTAAATTTTCCATGTCATTATCCTTCTAGTGCTTGATATGGAAAATCTAAATTTACAAAAATGTAATCCAAAGATTAATTTCATCAAAAATCCTTATGCTTCCCATATCTCCAAGGTGCATAGGTGATATAAATTTTCTTTCAAACCCAGTTCTATAATTTACAAAACTCCATGCATTAAAAGGGATTATATCGAAATAATGATAAAGTGGAACTGATTAAACGAAAACCAAAGTAAGGTATAGTTAGCGAGTATCGATTTCAAGCATCTAGGGGAGCTAACCCTTCCTCACACGTAATCAATTCCTAAACCCAACCAATGAATCTTTGGATCTTGCAAACCTTGAAATCAATGCTTCGAGTTTTGTAATTCAGAGTATTGTTTTCAATAGGCACCCATCATGCCTAGCTTGAAATAATCGGTGGTGACTCTAAATTCATGGTTGCATTAGATAGCCTTCTAAGATTAGTTGGATTAGCGATTCACCTGACGATCTTTATCCACTCTAGATTATTATGCCTAATTCAAATCTCAATCAAGGGATAAACCAAAGGCTCTTACATAACCATTACCATATTTCAAGTCATGCGCACTCCCCTCGAATCGTTCGAAGAAAAAGGGGTACATGGCGACCACCTGCCTTTCACGAAATTAAATGAAAAGGCCACTTTACTTCTTCAGTTCTAACTAAGTGAAGTTGCCTTAAACCCTTTTTCACTAGTTTTCACAGGATTAAATGAAGAGGCCATTTTACTTCACTAGTTTCTAACAAACTGACATGATTTTGTTTAGGCTATGATAAACCTTTTTATAGAAAAAACAACCCTTTTTTTTGCATATATTTACGTATAAGCCAACTGCATTGTTTTTCTACCAAAAAAGAAAACCTAGGAAAATTTCATTGATCCTTTTGCTTAATCGTACAAAGTTAACTCAAAGCCTTCTTCACCTACCTTTCATAGGATCGAATAAAAAGGCCATTTCACTCCACTAGTTCTTAGCCAAGTGAAGTTAACTTAAAGATTGAATAAAAAGGGCACTTTACTTCACCAGTTCTAAGTGAAGTTGAGTTAAAGCCATCCTAAACTACCTTTCATAGGATTGAATAAAGAGGCCATTTACTTCACTGGTTTTTAACTAAGTGACATAATTTTGTTTGGGCTATGGTAAGCCTTTCTACAGAAAATGTCTTTTTTTTTGCATATATACATACATATAGGCCAACTGCATTGGTTTTTTAATAAAGAAAAAAAAAACCTAGGAAAATTTCAACTATTTTTCTACTTACTCATATTAAGTTGGCTTAAAACCTTCTTTACCTACCTTTCATAGGATCGAACAAAAATGCCATTTTACTTCACTGGTTCCTAACAAAGTGAAGCTGACTTAAAGCTTTCTTCGCCTAATTTTCACAAGATCAAATGAAGAGGCCACTTTACTTCACCAGTATTAGCCAAATGAAGTTAACTTAAAGCCTTCTTCACCTAACTTTAACAAGATCAAATGAAAAGGCAATTTTACTTACTAAGTGACATGATTTTGTTTGGGCCATGATAAGCCTTTCTACAGAAAAACCCCACTTTTTGCATATATATAGGCCAACTACATTGATTTTTTAACAAAAGAACTAAACCTAGGAAAACTCCATCGACCTTTTTGCTTAATCTATAAAGTTAACTTAAAGCCTTCTTTACCAACTTTCCACAAGATTGAATAAAAAAGCCATTTTACTCCACTATTACCAAACAAAGAAAAGTTGACTTGAAGCTTTTCTCACCTACTTTTCATAAGATCAAATGAAAAGGCCACTTTACTTCATCGACTTTAACAAGTAAAGTTGACTTAAAGCCTTTTTCACCTACTTTTCACAAGATCAAATGATAAGGCCATTTTACTTTACTCGATTTTTAACCAAATGAAGCTGACAAATTTCAATCCGACTTCATTTACCTTTTACAAGATCCAACAAAGAGGATGACAAATTTAAGTCTGTCTTTACCTACCTTTCAGAGGATTAAATAAAGAGGATGACAAACTTAAATCCCATTTCGCCTACCTTTCATAAAATCGAAGAAAGAGAATGACAAACCTAAGTTTGACTTCACCTACCTTTCACAGGATCGAACGAAGAGGATGATAAATTTAAATCCAACTTGAGCTACCTTTCACAAGATCAAATGAAGAAGAAGACAAATTTAAATCCTATTTCACATACCTTTCACAAGATTAAATGAAGAAGGTGGCAAACTTAAATCCCACTTCACCTACCTTTCATAAGATTGAATGAAGATGATTACAAACTTAAATCCCTCTTGACCTTTACGTAATTTTCACATGATCGAATGAAGAGGATAAAAAACTTAAATCCCACTTCACTTACCTTTGATAGGATCGTATGAAGAAGATGACAAACTTCTACCCTACATCACCTATCTTTCACAGGATCGAATGAAGAGGATGATAAATTTAAATCCCACTTCACCTATTTTTCACAAGATCAAATGAAAAGGATGACAAAATTAAATCGCACTACTCTTACCTTTCATAGGATTGAATGAAGATGATTACAAACTTAAATCTTATTTCACCTTTATATAACTTTCACAAGATCGAATGAAGAGGATGACAAAATTAAATCCCACTTTACTTACCCTTGAAAGAATTGTATGAATAGGATCACAAACTTAAATCCTACATCACCTACCTTTCACAGGATCAAATAAAGAGGATGACAAATTTAAATCACACTTCACCTATATTTCATAGGATCAAATGAAAAGGATGACAAACTTAAATTACACTTCATTTAAATTTCACAAGATCGAATAAAAAAGATAACAAATTTAAATTGCATTTCACTTGCCTTTCATAGGATCAAATGAAGAGGACATTTGAATTCAAAATATCATAATGGTCAATGTTAGAGAGGTCTCATCATTTGAACTTCATTGTTGCTAATTTCTTTTCTTCTTGATGGCTTATTGATGAAGGTTTAAATTGTTAAAAGGTGATTTCATGTTTACTCCATGAAATCTTACTTTTAATTTTCATTTCAAAAATCTACAAATTGTTTGATTTTTCCTAAAAAGTCACCAAATATCGAGTTAATGTTCAAAAATTCAAGGATACAACTTAGTAGTTAGATAAGAGTCAACATTTCATTGCTCTAACCATATTCAAATAATTGCATTAGAATTATTAGAAGTATCAAAATTCATTTAAATTTAAGAATTTATAGAACGAGATCACCATCTCATTCTAACTTGGGAAAAAATTTACTTAATCAAAAAATTATGAAAATTGCTTAATGATTTTGATAAGGAATTTCCAATATCGACGATAGTAGACATGCCATCTCCATCCTTTTATTTTTAAAGGTTTTCTTGTGATTGATTATCAGTATATAAGACATCTTTGGAAGAGATGAGGAAATGAATTTAATGAAATAAATAGGGTGTCACTATTAAAATTTATCTTGAAGATATTGAGTTGATGTTTATCAAGACAAAGTTCAGGTTGATGTTCTTTTTATAGGATTTCGTTGAAAGGCAAACTATCAAGTTGTAAGATCCTTTTGATTCAAATATAATAACTCAATAGTTATTAAACTAATGTTAGTAAATACCAAGTCTCAAGAGGTTAATTTAAAAGGCCTTCTGTAGGCATTAGTGTTGAAGGTTAGACATGAAAAATCTAAAAGGTTATCCTATAAGGAATAAATATTTAGGCATTTAACTCATCCTTTTACTGATTTCATAAAAGTTTTAGGGGCTTAGGATCATTTTTGAATTAGCATGGAAGAGCTTTTTTCCATTGCTGGCTATCTTTGTTGGTTTAGGGGCAATTCTAAAGCTTTTAAGTTTGTTCTAGACTACCTTGTTTAAGTTCTTAGCCTAGAACTTTATTTCTTTTTTAAATTTTCTTCTTCATTGATTTGATTGATTGGTTGACCCATCATATTCTTGACAACTCAAAACTCATTCAAAAAGATTAATTTTAAAAGAATTTTCTAGGAATGACTTAACAGCTCAAATTGCTATGTTTGACCAAAATAAACTTTGTAGGTAAGTAATATAGGCCATGGTTTAAGGTTTAAAACGAAAAAGGATAAACAACTCAAATTAAATGTTTAAGGATAATTGAGTCAAGGATCATTTTTTCTTCAAAAGGAATTCCCATTAGGCATGTTTTTAAGACAAAATACATTTTTATTTTTTCATTTCTTCATTTTTTTTGCTTTTCACTTTTCTCTTCTTCTTTTTATTTCTTTCTTTATCTTGTTTTTCTGTATTCTTCACTTTGATGAAACTTAAGATTTGAACTTTAATCGGTCTTCAAACTTTGTCTTATGACAATAGACTAGTTCTTGTAACTATAGAATGGAATTTATCCTTTGAAATTCAAACTTTGATTGGTCTTCAAAATTTGTCATATGATAGCCGATTTATTCTTCTTGTAACTTTAAAAAGTGATTTGCTCCTTTTGATCTTAAAGCTTTGCTTCACTTGCCCCTCAGTATGAAGGGTGATCTTTGACTAGGGTTTTAAAAAAGAATAATTCATTAGGCTCAAAGGTGACTGCAAAGGGAAATAATTTAAGAAAGATAACGATTTTTAGTTCAAAATAAAGCCATTTGAATTGACAAGCATTTCACTAGGACAAATGATGATTTTCTTTCTGAATTCATTTTGAGTACATCAATAACATGATATTGCACTAATTTTTTCTTGAATTTATTCATTTTTCAACATTTTGGCTTAATGGATGCCCCTTTAACATTATCAGCTCTGTAGCCACTAGCGAATTTTGGTTTAGGTTGAGCCTTTAAGAAAAAAAATTTAATTGGCATGAAGAAACATCTTGAATTTCACATTTCATTTATCGAGCATTAGATTGAAAAGGTTTTCTCCCAGAAGGAAAGGTCTTTTTGGATCATTTTTAATCTCATCATTTTTAAATTAAGGATTTGGAAGAATGTCATGGAAGTTATAATAAAAGGTTATCCAAATAAATTTGGGAGATCTCAGGATACCAACATTATCTTAACATGTCAAACTATCAATACCTAAATCTTTTATGAGCATAACTTATTTTTTTGACCTTTAAGCAATTAAAAAAAATTGCATGTAAAAGTCTATGGTTTTGAAAACAATTATATCAATGGAAGTGAAGGACCTTGTTGCTACATACCCTTATCTATAATCCGAAAGGAGAGTGCATGACTTAACTATATATGGTGCATGTATGTTGGTTATAGCATTTGGGTTATCACTTGATCAAGATCTAAATCAGGCATAATAATATGAAGGGAAAAAGAACATCAGGTGAATCGTTTATCCAACTAGTCTTAAAAGGCTCTCGCAAAGTGGCCATAAATTTAGAGTCACCACTAATTATTTTAGGCTGGTATGATTGGATGCCTATTAAAAATAATATTTCAAGTTACGAAACTTGAAACATTAAATTTTAGGTTACAAGGTCCAGAGATTCGTTGAGTAGGTTTAGGAGTTGGTAACGCATGACGAAGGATTAACACCTCTACAACACCAGAAATCGATACTTGCTAACCATGTCTCGCTTCCGTTTTAGTTTAATTGGTTCCATTTTATCATTATTTCAAAATAATCCCTTTTAATGCATGAATTTTTTTGAAAATTATAGATTCAGGTTTTGAAAGAAAATTTAGATCACCTACATACCTTGGAGGTTTGGGGAATATAGGGATTTTTTATGAAAATAATTTTTGGATTAAATTTTTAAAATTTGGATATTTGGTGTTGGCACTAGAGAGATGCCTACACAAATCATTGCTTTGTAACTTAAAAAAATTAAAAATATGAATGTACGATGGTCATTATAAAGGGAAACATGTTAGTAAGATAAAAAAAGAATATAATAACATTGCATAAAATAAACACGCAAAAGAAAAAAGGAATGATCTAAATGTATCTCGTAATCATCTTTATTTATTAAAGAATAACCAGAATGAAAATGAGATTTTGATTAGTAAACTTGAGGTGTCCAAGAGAAAGAATTTGAATTTTGAGTGAAATATGAAAAGCAGGGTTAGAGTATCCCCTCAGAAGGCAGGGTTGAAGTATCCTTAATGGTGATGATTTAGATGTGTTCCAAAAAAAAGTTTTGATTGAAAGACATTTTTAGGAAGTTTTGGGAAAAGGAAAATTTAGATTTTAAATGAAAAGCAAGGTTGGAGTATCCCCTCGAAGAATGAGGTTAGAGTATTCCCAAAGGTAAAAATTTTATGTTTAAGAAAGATTTGATTAGGAATCCCATAAGGATTTGAGAAAGAGAAAATTCAAGTTTCAAAGGAAAAGCAAGGTTAGAGTCTCCGCTAGAACAGTGGGGTTGGAGTGTCCTCATTAATGAAAATTTTGATATTTATGGAAAAAAGAATATTTTAGGTAAAAAAGTATTTGAAAATTAAAATTAAAAATTTGAATAAAATTATCCTTTTATTTTAGCTTTAATGCGAGCCTAAAAGGCCTGCATTGTAGTTTAGGACTCTATAAAAAGTCAATTGGATTCATTTCAAAATGTTCGAATATCTCAAATAAGGTGATTTAAGAAATTGAGTTAATTTTAATTCCAAAAACAAAGGTCAGCATCATTATCTTTCTTTCTAAATTTGTTTTGGGTTTATCATGAGGCTTTAGGGAGTTAATTAGATACTATTAGAAAGGAAACTCGTTAGGATTAATATAAAAATTTCAAAAAAATCCTATAAAATCTCCATTTAGGCAAAATTATTTTTCAAAATGACACTGGCTATTGTGTGGGGGGAAAGGCATAATCTATTTTGGAAAATCATCCTAAACTCACTTGCTATCGTTAAATTGCAAATAATACCTTTTGAAAAAGGGGATCTTATGAACTTTCTAGAAAAAATATTTAAAAAATTCAAAAAAAATCATCCAGTGAGCTGTAATAGCCCAAACATAATGCAGCTGCTAGTTCTAGGGGTTTTGGATAACAAGGGTTCAAAAAATCATAACTCCCTCATATAGAATGGTTGGGTACAAACAAGACACTGTAAGAAAAGTAATCTAATATTCTTTCAAAGAAACTATCAAAAATTTCCTAAAAAATTTGTGTTTGGTCTCTAAAACAATTTTCAATGGTGGCACATTATTTCTAGAGCAAAAACAAGGGAGTGTTTTGACATTTTCGAGTTTCTTAGGACTATACTTAAGCCAAGGATGTTCAAATGTACATGACAGAAAGGAATGGGTGACATGGGTATCATGAATTTATTCCACAATCTTGGAGTAGTTTGGGACAATGAAATAAACCATTGACCATGCCATAAATGAGGGTATTAAACTTAAAATCAAGGCTGAATATTTTTTTAATGAATAAGAGAGTCATTTTTCTATTGAAAAACAACATTTTGGAGTTCATTTAACCATAAATCTAGACCTGGAAAGCTTGATTTATCCCTAAGATTGGAGGACCAACTTAGTAAAGACATTAAAACCATGCTAATCTCCATGTATTAAAGGTAGCATAAGCTTAACTTTTTTTTAATAAGATTTTTGTAACAAACAAGCATTTTGACAAAAATATAATGAATGATATGCAACTCACACAAAGGCAAACATTGACAGCACATTCAAACAAAAAAAATGATATTTTAAAAATGGAAAAGGTGGTCAAAATGTAATGTGATGATAAATAATATGTGTAAGAATATTAGTTTCATAAATGACATCTGCTATCAAGCCATAGATGGTTTGTATGAACATGATTAAAAAAGGAGAAACATGCTGGAATTTTTAACATGACATTTTTGTTCCATGAAACCTACCTTTATGAAGAAAATTCATAAATATGCTAGAAACATGTTACGGTGAATATTCTAGTATGAGTTGACCATGTTAATGTGGATGAAACATGACAGGAAATGCATGAAAAGAGATTATTGTGATGGTAAAAATAAAACATGGCATGTTTGACCATCCAAGCAACATCAAGGCATCAAGAAGGTCATCAAAATCCTAAGACTACCATAATCAAGGCTACAATAATGCATAAAAGAGGTCACTAGATAGATATAAATCCTGAAAAATAACAAAATAGATGGAGCAAGAGGAGAAAATATAATAAAAGCTATAAGCATTAGCTTTTTCCTTTTAGCAGCAACTTTGGACTTACCTTCTTCATTTTTTAAATATTGATTAGCAAGAAAGTG
The DNA here is from genome assembly GCA_029448705.1 of Adansonia digitata. Classification (NCBI taxonomy): domain Eukaryota; kingdom Viridiplantae; phylum Streptophyta; class Magnoliopsida; order Malvales; family Malvaceae; genus Adansonia; species Adansonia digitata. The sequence continues at coordinate 758 of JAQSVH010187848.1, read as the reverse complement.
ATGAAAAAAAGAGCCTTTTAGTTATGGTGGAATGGAGTGTTTTGGGAGGGTTTTTAGTTATGGTTTTAAGGAGCTATAGGAATGGAGAAGGGTTTTTAATATTTTGGTGGCTAAGGAATATATTAAGAGAATGTATGAAAGTGAGTGTTTTTTGCTGAGAATGTGTGTATATGTGTAGGGTTCTGTGTGGTCTATGTTGTGTATCTCAGCCGAGCCAAAGTTGGCATATATAGCCATGTGAATATGAAGACAAAAAATGCAAAAAAAAAAATAAAGGTATTATAGGGTTTTGGTGCATGTATGTTATGCAGGGACAAGGCACTATGCTTAGCTACCATGCAAACTCATTAGTTTGCTCAGCAAAAACAGTAGATCAAGCCCACTTATGCAGCTGAGCGTTATGAAAAATCAGTCTTATCCTTTAACAGCTTGCATAATGTCATAAAATATCCCTTATCATGGCTGTTTGGCCAAAACTATTGCTTAAATCCAATAATAAGTCCAAAGCTGAGGCCTCGTATGAATTTTGATGATTTTTGGTGCAAAAAACATGTGTAAGTCAGATTTTTAGATCAATGGTGCAAAGGCTGAAAAATGGTTTAAACTGGGTTAAAATGCCTGGTTGTAATGATACAAAAGAGTTAGTATCAATACATAAGGCAAATTTTGCCCCCCAGTATCGATACAATGAAATTAGTATTGATACCAAGAATAAAAAATGTTCCTATTCTTGAGATTTAAAGACCTGTATTGATACT
>JAQSVH010187827.1:68610-88501 GCA_029448705.1 Adansonia digitata | reverse complement strand
ATAATCTCTTTTCTTTTAATGATTGGGCTCCACAAATTCATTTTTTGATTGGGATAAATGAATTGGTGCTTTGGTTTAATAAGAAAAACTTCTCTTTCTATCATTACTCAATTAGGATAAACACGAATTCATATAATAAACTCTTTTCTTTTAACGATTGGGCACCACAAATTCATTCTGCTCAGCGGGATAGTTGAATTAATGCTTTGGTTTCATAAGACAAACTATTCTTTCTACTATTTTTGGAATTGAAGTTCATCTTTCAATTGAGATAAACATGGATTCACAAAAGAATCTTCTTTCTTTTAATGTTTGGGCACCACAAATTCATTTTACTGAATGGGATAATGAATTGATGCTTTGGCTGCATAAGAAAAACATCTCTTTCTATCATTTTTAGAATTAAAGTTCATCTTTCAATTGGGATAAACACGGGTTCATATAATAATCTCCATTCTTTCAATGATTGGGCACCATGAGTTCATTCTACAGATTGTGATAAATGAATTAGTGCTTCGGTGTCATAAGAAAAACTTCTATTTATACCGTTTTTAGAATTAAAGTTTGTTTATCAATAGGGATAAACATGTATTCACATAATAATCTTCCTTCTTTTAATGATTCGACACCACAAATTCATTCTCCTTATTGGGATAAATGAATTGATACTTCAGTTGCATAAGAAAAACTTCTCTTTCTACCATTTTTAGAATTAAAGTTCATCATTTAATTGGGATAAACACGGATTCGCATAATAATCTTTTTTCTTTTAACAATTGGGCACCACAAATTCATTCTCCTTATTGGGATATATGAATTGATGCTTTGGTTTGATAAGAAAAAAATTCTCTTTCTACCATTTAAAAAAAAAGTTCTACTTAATTTGGATAAACATGGATTCACATAATAAACTGCTTTCTTTTAACAATTAGGCACCACAAATTTATTCTGCTTAGCAAGATAGTTGAATTGATGCTTTGGTTTCATAAGAAAAACTTCTCTTTCTAACATTTTTGAAATAAAAGTGTGTCATTCAATTTCAATAAACATTGATTCACAAAATAAACCCCTTTCTTTTAATGATTGGGCACCACAAATTCATTCTGCTCAACGGGATAATTGAATTGATGCTTTGGTTTCATGAGGCAAACTACTCTTTCTACTATTTTTGGAATTAAAGTTTATCATTTAATTCAGATAAACATGGATTCACATAAGAATCTCCTTTCTTTTATTGTTTGGGCACCACAAATTGATTCTACTTAATGGGATAAATGAATTAATGCTTTGGCTTCATAAGAAAAACATTTCTTTCTACCATTTTTAGAATTAAAGTTCATCTTTCAATTGGGATAAGCATGGATTCACATAATAATCTCCATCCCTTCAACGGTTGGGCACCACGAATTCATTCCACACATTGTGATAAATGAATTAATGTTTTGGTTTCATAAAAAAAACTTCTATTTGTATCGTTTTTAGAATTAAAGTTTGTTTATCAATTGGGATAAACACGGATTCACATAATAATCTCCCTTCTTTTAACGACTAGGCACCACAAATTCATTCTCCTCATTAGGATAAATGAATTGATACTTTGGTTTCATAAGAAAAACTTCTCTTTTTACCATTTTTAGAATTAAAGTTCATCTTTCAATTGCTATAAACATGGATTCACATAATAATCTCCATTCCTTCAATGGTTGGGCACCATGAATTCATTCTTCCCATTGGGATAAATGAATTAATGCTTTGGTTTCATAAGAAAAACTTCTCTTTCTATCATTACTCAATTGGGATAAACACGGATTCACATAATAAACTCTTTTCTTTTAACGATTAGGCACCACAAATTCATTCTGCTCAGCGGGATAGTTGAATTGATGCTTTGGTTTTATAAGACTATTCTTTCTACTATATTTGGAATTAAAGTTCATCTTCAATTGAGATAAACATGGATTCACATAAGAATCTCCTTTCTTTTAACATTTGGGCACCACAAATTCATTCTACTCAATGGGATAAATGAATTGATGCTTTGGCTTCGTAAGAAAAACATCTCTTTCTACCATTTTTAGAATTAAAGTTCATCTTTCAATTGGGATAAAAATGGATTCACGTAACAATCTCCATTCCTTCAATGATTGGGCACCATGAATTCATTCTACGCATTATGGTAAATGAATTAATGCTTCAGTTTCACAAGAAAAACTTCTATTTGTACCGGTTTTAGAATTAAAGTTTCTTTATCAATTGGGATAAACATGGATTCACATGATAATTTTCCTTCTTTTAATGATTGGGCACCACAAATTCATTGTCCTCATTGGGATAAATGAATTAATGCTTTGGTTTCATAAGAAAAACTTCTCTTTCTACCATTTTTAGAATGAAACTTCATCTTTCAATTGGGATAAACACGGATTCATATAATAATCTTTTTTTTAACGATTGGACACCATAAATTCATTCTCCTCATTGGGATATATGAATTGATGCTTTGGTTTAATAAGAAAAACTTCTCTTTCCACCATTTTTAGAATAAAAGTTCTACTCAATTTGGATAAACATAGATTCACGTAATAAACTTCTTTCTTTTAATGATTGGGCACCACAAATTCATTCTGCTCAATGGGATAGTTGAATTGATGCTTTGGTTTCATAAGAAAAAATTCTCTTTCTATCATTTTTCAAATAAAAATGAGTCATTCAATTTGGATAAACATGGATTCACAAAATAAACTCCTTTCTTTTAATGATTGGGCACCACAAATCCATTCTGCTCAGTGGGATAGTTGAATTGATGCTTTGGTTTCATGAGGCCAACTACTCTTTTTACTATTTTTGGAATTAAAGTTCATCTTTCAATTGAGATAAACATGGATTCACATAAGAATCTCCTTTCTTTTGATGTTTGGGTAGCATAAATTCATTCTACTCAGTGGGATAATGAATTGATGCTTTGGCTTTATAAGAAAGACATCTATTTCTACCATTTTTAGAGTTAAAGTTCATCTTTCAATTGGGATAAACTCGGATTCACATAATGATCTCCATTCCTTCAATGATTAGGCACCACGAATTCGTTCTACACATTGTGATAAATGAATTAATGTTTGGTTTCATAAGAAAAACTTAAATTTGTACCGTTTTTAGAATTAAAGTTTGTTTATCAATTAGGATAAACACGGATTCACATAATAATCTCATTAAACGATTAGGCACCACAAATTCATTCTCCTTATTAGGATAATTGAATTGATGCTTTGTTTCATAGGAAAAGCTTTATTTCCCACCATTTTGTAGAATCAAAGTTTGTCTAGCAATTATGGGCGCCACAAATTCATTCTCCCTTTTGGGATAAATGAATTGATGCTATTGGTTTGAAAAGAAAAACTTCTCTTTGTACAATTTTTAGAATTAAAGTTCGTCTGTCACTTGATATAAACATGGATTCCTATAAGAATCTCTTTTTTTTTAATGTTTGGGCACCACAAATTCATTCTACTTAATGGGATAAATCAATTAATGCTTTGGTTTCATAAGAAAAACATCTCTTTCTACCATTTTTAGAATTAAAGTTTGTCTTTCAATTGGGATAAACACGGATTCACATAATAATCTCATTTCTTTTAATGCTTGGGCACCACAAATTCATTCTCCTCATTGTGATAAACGAATTAATGCTTCAATTTCGTCTGAAAAACTTTTTTTTCTATAATTTTTAGGATTAAAGTTTGTCTTTCAATTGAGATAAACATGGATTCACATAATAATCTACTTTCTTTTAATGATTGGGCACCATAAGTTGATTCTCCTCGTTGGGGTAAAAGTATTGATGCTTTGGTTTAATAATAAAAACTTCTCTTTCTATCATTTTTAGAATTAAAGTTCATCTTTCAATTGGGATAAACACAGATTCACATAATAATCTCATTTCTTTTAATGATTCAGCACTAAAAATTCATTCTACTCATTTGGATAAATGAATTGATGCTTTGGTTTCATAAGAAAAACTTCACTGCCTAGTATTTTTTAGAATCAAAGTTCGTCTATCAATTGGGATGAACACGTAATAATGTAATAATCACATTTGTTTTCATGATTGGGAACCATAAACCCATTTCCTCATTGGGATAAATGTTATTGATGCCCTGGTTTCATAAGAAAAACTTCTCCCTCCGCCATTTTTAGATTTAAAGTTCATCTTTCAATTGCGATAAACACGAATTCACATAATAATCTCCTTTCTTTTAATGATTGGGCACCACAAATTCATTCTCCTTATTGGGGTAAATGAATTGATGCTTCGGTTTAATAAGAAAAACTTCTTTTTCTACCATTTTCAGAATTAAAGTTCATCTTTGAATTAGGATAAACAAGGATTCAAATAATAATCTCCTTTCTTTTAATGATTGGATGCCTTAAATTCATTCTCCTTGTTAGGATAAATGAATTGATGCTTTGGTTTCATACAAAAAACTTCTCTTTCTAGGATTTTTAGAATTAAAGTTCATCTTTAAATTGAGATAAGCACGAATTTGCATAATAATCTCCTCTCTTTTAATGATTAGGTGCCACAAATTCATTCTCCTCGTTAGAATAAAAGAATTGATGCTTTGCTTTCATAAGAAAAACTACTCTTTCTACTAATTTTAGAATTAAAGTTCATCTTTGATTTAAGATAGACACGGATTCGAATAATAATCTTTTTTCTTTTAATGATTGGTACCACATATTCTTTCTACTCATTAGGATAAATGAATTGATGCTTTGATTTCATAGGAAAAGCTTCACTTCCCAGCATTTTTTAGAATCAAAGTTCATCTATCAATTGTGATAAACATGAATTCACATAATAATATCCTTTTTTTTAATTATTGGGCACCACAAATTCGTTCTCCCTTTTGGGATAAATGAATTGATGCTTTGGTTTGAAAAGAAAACCTTCTCATTGTATGATTTTTAGAAATAGAGTTCGTCTTTCAATTGAGAAAAACGTAGATTCACATAAGAATCTTCTTTCTTTTACTGTTTGGGCACCACAAATTCATTCTAATCAAAGGGATAAATGAATTGATGCTCTGGTTTTATAAGAAAAACATCTCTTTCTAACATTTTTAGAATTAAAGTTCATCTTTCAATTAGGATAAACATAGATTCACATAATAATCTCCTTTCTTTTAACAATTGAGCACTATAAATGCATTCTCTTTATTGGGATAAATGAACGATGCTTTGGTTTAATCTGAAAAACTTTTTTTTCTATAATTTTTAGAATTAAAGTTCTTCTTTCAATTGCGATAAACATGGATTCACATAATAATTTCATTTCTTTTAATGATTGGCACCACAAATTCAATTTTCTCATTGGGATAAATGAATTGATGCTAATGTTTCATAAGAAAAACTTATTTTTCTGCCATTTTTAGAATTAAGGTTCGTCTTTCAATTGCGATGAACATTGATTCACATAATAATCTTCTTTCTACTAATGATTGGGCACCACAAATTTATTCTCTTCGTTGGGATAAAAGAATTGATGCCTTGGTTTCATAGTAAAAATTTCTCTTTCTACCATTTTTAGAATTAAAGTTTATCTTTCAATTGGGATAAACACGGATTCACATAATAATCTCTTTTCTTCTAATGATTGGGCACCATAAATTCATTCTACTCATTGGGATAAATGAATTGATGCTTTGCTTTCATAGGAAAAACTTCTCTTTCTACTATTTTTAGAATTAAAGTTCGTCTTTCTATTGAGATAAACACGGATTCTTACAATAATCTTCTTTCTTTTAATGATTGGGCACCACAAATTCATTCTACTCAATAGGATAAATGAATTGATGCTTTGGTTTCAAAAGAAAACTTCTCTTTCTATCATTTTTAGAATTAAAGTTCATCTTTTAATTCGGATAAATACAAATTCACATAAAAATTTCCTTTTTTTTAATGATTGGCACCAAAAATTCAGTCTTTTCATTGAGATAAATGAATTGATCCTTTGGTTTGATGAGAAAAACTTTTTTTCTACCCTTTTTTGGATTAAAGTTCATCTTTCAATTAGGATAAACAAGGATTCACATAATAATCTCCATTCTTTTAATGATTGGGCATAACAAATTTGTTCTACTCAATTGGATAAATGAATTGATGCTACGGTTTCATAAGAAAAACTTTCCTTCCTACCATTTTTAGAATCAAAGCTTATCTTTTAGTTAGGATAAACACACATTCACTTAATAATCTCTTTTGTTTTTGGTATTAGGAACCTTAAACACATTCTCCTTATTGGGAAAAAAGATATTGATGCCTTGGTTTCATAAGAAAAACTCCTCTTTCTAGCAATTTTGAAATTAAAGTTCATCGTTCAATTGGGATAAACACGGATTCACATAATAAACTCCTTTCTTTTAACGATTGGGCACCATAAATTTATTCTCTTTGTTGGGATAAATGAATTCGTGCTTTGGTTTCATAAGAAAAACCTCTCTTTTTACCATTTTTACAATTAAAGTTCTTCTTTCAACTGGGATAAATACAGATTCCCATAATAATATCTTTTTTTTAATGATTGGGTACCACAAATTCATTCTACTCATTGGGATAAATGAATTGATGCTTCCGCTTCCTAAGAAAAACTACTCTTTCTACCATTTCTAGAAAAAAAATGTTCATCTTTAAATTAAGGTAAACACGGACTCACATAATAATCTATTTTCTTTTAATGATTGGGCATGACAAATTCATTCTACTCATTGGGATAAATAAATTGATGCTTTGTTTTCATAAGAAAAACTTCTTTTTGTATCATTTTTAGAATTGAAGTTCATTTTTCAATTGGGATAAACATGGATTCACATAATAATCTCCATTCTTTTAGTGATTGGGCACCACAAATTCATTCTACTCATTGTGACAAATGAATTAATGCTTTGGATTCATAAGAAAAACTTCTCTTTATACCATTTTTAGAATTAAAGTTCGTCTTTCATTTGGGATAAACACAGATTCACATAATAATCTCCTTTCTTTTAACTTTTGGGCACCACAAATTCATTCTCTGCATTGTGATAAATCAATTGATGCTTTGGTTTCATCAGAAAACTTCTCTTTCTACCATTTTTAGAATTAAAGTTCATCTTTGAATTGGGATAAACATTGATTCACATAATAATCTCCTTTCTTTCAATGATTGGGCGCCACAAATTCCTTCTACTCATTAGGATAAATGAATTGATTCTATGGTTTCATAAGAAAAACTTCACTTCCCACCATCCTTTAGAACCAAAGTTTGTTTATCAATTGGGATAAACATAAATTAACGTAATAATCACCTTTGTTTTCATGATTAGGAACCATAAACATATTTTCCTCTTTGGGATAAATGTTATTGATGCCTTGGTTTCATAACAAAAACTTTTTCTTGTGCCATTTTAGAATTTTGTCTTTCAATTGTGATAAATACAGATTCACATAATAATCTACTTTCTTTTAATAATTGGGCACCATAAATTCATTCTCCTTATTGGGATAAATGAATTGATGCTTTGGTTTCATAAGAAAAACTTCTCTTTCTACCATTTTTAGAATAAAGTTTATCACTTAATTGAGATAAACATGGATTCACATAAGAATATCCTTTCTTTTAATGTTTGGGCACTGCAAATTCATTCTACTCAATGGGATAAATGAATTAATGGTTTGGCTTTATAAGAAAAACATCTCTTTCTACCATCTTTCGAATTAAAGTTCCTCTTTCAATTGGGATAAACATGGATTCACATAATAATTTCTTTTCCTTCAATGATTGGGCACCGCAAATTCATTCCACACTTTATGATAAATGAATTGATCCTTTTGATTTCATAAGAAAAACTTCTATTTGTACCGTTTTTAGAATTAAAGCTCATATTTCAATTACGATAAACAAGGATTTACATAGTAATCTCATTTCATTTAACGATTGGGCACCATAAATTCATTTTTCTCATTGGGATAAATGAATGGATGCTTTGGTTTCACCAGAAAAGCTTTAATTTCTATTTTTTTTAGTATGAAAGTTCATCTATCGATTGTGATAAATAAGAATTCACATAATAATCTCATTGCTTTTAATTATTTGGCACTACAAATTCATTCTCCCTTTTGGGATAAATAAATTGATGCTTTGGTTTGAAAAGAAAAACTTCTCTTTGTACGATTTTTAGAATTAAAGTTCATCTTTCAATTGAGATAAACATGGATTCACATAAGAATCTCCTTTCTTTTAATGTTTGGGCACCACAAATTCATTTTACTCAATGGGATAAATGAATTGATGCTTTGGTTTCATAAGAAAAACATCTCTTTCTACCAATTTTAGAATTAAAGTTCATCTTTCAATTGGGATAAACACGGATTCACATAATAGTCTCCATTCTTTTAATGATTAGGCACCACAAATTCGTTCTCTTCATTGTGATAAATGAATTGATGCTTTCATTTCATTTGAAAAACTTTTTTTCTACAATTTTTAGGATTAAAGTTCATCTTTCAGTTGGGGTAAACATGGATTCACTTAATAATCTCCTTTCTTTTAATGATTGGCAGCACAAGTTCATTCTCCTCGTTGGGATATTTGAATTGATGCTTATATTTCATAAGGAAAACTTCTCTTTTTACCATTTTTAGAATTAAGTTTCATCTTTCAGTTGGGATGAACACCGGTTCATATAATAATCTCCTTTATTTAATGATTGGCGCCACAAATTCATTCTTCTCATGGGGATAAATGAATTTATGCTTATGTTTCATAAGAAAAACTTATCTTTCTACCATTTTTACAGCTAAGGTTCATGTTTCAGTTGGGATGGACACTGATTCACATAATAATCATTTTTTTATTAATGATTACGCACTACAAATTCATTATCTTCATTGGGTAAAGGAATTGATGCTTTGGTTTCACAAGAAAAGCTTCACTTCTTACCATTTTTTAGTGTCAAAGTTCATTTATCAGTTGTGATAAACAAGAATTCACATAATAATCTCCTTTCTTTTAGTTATTGGGCACCACAAATTCAATCTCTCTTTTGAGATAAATGAATTTATGCTTTGGTTTGAAAAGAAAAACTTCTCTTTATATGATTTTTAGATTTAATGTTCATATTTCAGTTGAGATAAACATGGATTCACATAAAAATCTTTTTTCTTTTAATACTTGGGCACCATAAATTCATTGCACTCAATGGGATAAATGAATTGATACTTTGGTTTCATAAGAAGAACATCTCTTTCTACCATTTTTAGAATTAAAGTTCATCTTTTAATTTGGATAAACATGGATTCACATAATAATCTCATTTCCTTCAATGATTAGGCACCATAAATTCATTTTACACATGGTTATAAATGAATTGATGCTTTGGTTTCATAAGAAAAACATCTATTTGTACCGTTTTTAGAATTAAAGTTCATCTTTCAATTAGGATAAAGACAGATTTACATAATAATCTTCTTTCTTTTAAAGATTGGGCACCATAAATTCATTCTCCTCATTGGGACAAATGAATTGATGCTTTGTTTTCATATAAAAAACTTTCCTTTCTACCATTTTTAGAATTAAAGTTCATCTTTCAATTGGGATAAACACAGATTTACAGAATAATCTCATTTCTTTTAATGATTGGGCACCACACATTCATTCTAGTCATTGGGATAAATGAATGGATGCTTTGGTTTCACAGGAAAAGCTTTAATTCCTACCTTTTTTAGTATGAAAGTTCATCTATCGATTGTGATACATCAGAATTCACATAATAATCTCATTTCTTTTAATTATTTGGTACTACAAATTTATTCTCCCTTTTGGGATAAATAAATTGATGCTTTGGTTTGAAAAGAAAAACTTCTCTTTGTACGATTTTAGAATTAAAGTTCATCTTTTAATTGAGATAAACATGGATTCACATAAGAATATCTTTTCTTTTAATGTTTGGGCACCACAAATTCATTCTACTCAATGGGATCAATGAATTGATGCTTTAGTTCATAAGAAAAACATCTTTTTCTACCATTTTTAATATTAAAGTTCATCTTTCGATTGGGATAAATACGGATTCACATAATAATCTACTTTCTCTTAATGATTGGGGACCATAAATTCATTCTCCTCATTGTAGTAAATGAATTGATGCTTTGGCTTCATCTGAAAAACTTTCTTTCTACAATTTTTGGGATTAAAATTTGTTTTTCAATTAGGATAAACACGGATTCACATAATAATCTCTTTTCCTTTAATGATTGGCACCATAAATTCATTCTCCTCACTGGGATAAATGAATTGATGTTGTGTGTCATATGAAAAACTCCTCTTTCAACCAATTTTAGAATTATGGTTCGTCTTTTAGTTGGGATGAACACTAATTCACATAATGATCTCCTTTCTTTTAATAGTTAGGCACCACAAATTCATTCTCCTTGTTAGGGTAAAAGAATTGATGCTTTGGTTTCATAATAAAAACTTTTCTTTTTATCATTTTTAGAATTAAAGTTCATCTTTTAATAGGGATAAACCCAGATTCACATAATAATCTCTTTTGTTTCAATGATTGGGCACCACAAATTCATTCTCCTCATTGGGATAAATGAATTGATGCTTTGTTTCATAGGTAAAGCTTCACTTCCCACTATTTTTTAGAATCAATGTTCATCTATCAATTGTGATAAACAAGAATTCATATAATAATCTCCATTCTTTTAATTATTGGGCACCACAAATTCATTCTCCCTTTTGGAATAAATGAATTGATGCTTTGGCTGGAAAAGAAAAACTTTTCTTTGTGTGATATTTAGAATTAAAGTTCGTCTTCCAATTGTGATAAACATAGATTCACATAATAATCTCCTTTCTTTTAATGATTAGGTACCACAAATTCATTCTCGTCATTGGGATAAATAATTACTGCTTTGGTTTCGTAAGAAAAACATCTCTTTCTACCATTTTTAGAATTAAAGTTCATCTTTTAATTGGGATAAGCATGGATTCACGTAATAATCTTCTTTCTTTTAACGATTAGGCACCACAAATTCATTCTCTTCACTGTGATAAATGAATTGATGCTTTGGTTTCATCTGAAAAACTTTTTTTTCTATAATTTTTGAAATTAAAGTTTATCTTTCAATTGCGATAAACACGGATCCACATAATAATCTCCTTTCTTTTAATGATTGGCACCACAAATTCATTTTCGTCATTGAGATAAATGAATTGATGCTTATGTTTCATCAAAAAAAACTTTTTTTTACCAATTTTAGAATTGAGGTTTGTCTTCCAATTGGGATGAACACTGATTCACATAATAATCTCTTTTCTTTTAATGATTGGGCACCACAAATTCATTCTCCTCATTGGGATTGAAGAATTGATGCTTTGGTTTCATAATCAATTGAAATTCATGGAAAAAAAATCTATTCTTGTAACACCAATGCTCAAATATTGTGTATCCTAATAAGCAGAACTTGTTTATGGTGCCCAATAATAAAAGGAAATGAGGTTATTGTAGGAATCCATGTTTGTTATATTTGATGGACATAAATTGATTCTAAGGAAAATGGTGGAATGAAGCTTTTCTTGCAAAACCAAAGCACGAATATTGTGTACCCCAACAATGAGAATGTGTTTAAGGTACCAAATAACAAAAGAAAAAGATTCAAGAATGCATGTTGTTTAATTTCATAGATGAACCTAGATTTAAAGGAAACTGGTGGAAAAAAAAGCTTTTCTTGCAAAACCAAAGCACGAATATTGTGCATCCCAATAATGAAAACATGTTTACGATTCCCAATAATAAGCAAGGAGATTATTATAGGAATCCATGTTAGTCTTATTTGACGAATGTCCTTTGATTATAATGAAAATGGTGTAAAAAATTTTTTCTTGTGAAACCGAAGCATGAATATTGTGTACCCTAATGACTAGAACGTGCTTTTGTGGTGCCCAATAATAAAAGGAAAGGATTCAAGAATGTATGTTGTCTTATTTCACAAATAAACTTTGGTTCAAAGGAAATTCATCAAAAAAAATCAATTCTTGCAGAACCAAAGCTCAAATATTGTGTATCCCGATAAGGAGAACATATATATGGTGCCCAATAATAAAAGGAAGGGAGATTATTACTAGAATCCCTTTTTGTCTCATTTGATGGACGTACTTTGATTCTAAGGGAAATGGTGGAAGGAAACTTTCATTACGAAAGGAAAGCACAAATATTATGGACCCCAATGATGAGAACATGTTTATGGTGCCCTATAAAAAAAAGACGAGGTTCAAAACTGCATGTTGTCTGATTTCATAGGCGAACTTGGGTTTCAAGGAAATTCATTAAAAAAAATTTGTTGCAAAACCAAGGCAAGAATATTGTGAATCCCAATAATGAGAACAAGTTTGTGATGCCTAATAATAAAAGGAAAGGAGATTATTACAAAAATTCATGTTTGTGTCATTTGACAGACATACTTTGATTCTAAAGAAAATGATGGAAACAAACTTTTCCTATTAAACCAAACCATTAATATTGTGTACCCCAATAACGAGAATGTGCTTCTGGTGCCTAATTATAAAAGGGAAGGATTAAAAAATGCATGTTGTCTTATTTCCTAAATAAACTTTCAGTCAATGGAAATTCGTGGAAAAAAATTTATTCTTGCAAAACCAAAGCTCAAATTTGTGTATCCTAATAAGGAGAACATGTTTATAGTGCCTTATAATAAAAGGAAAGGAGATTATTACAGAAATCCATGTTTGTCCTATTTGATGGACGTACCTTAATTGCAGAGAAAATGGTGGAACAAAGTTTTTCTTGCTAAACCAAAGCACAGATATTGTGTACCCCAATGATGAGAACGAGTTTATGGTGCTGAATAATAAAAGGAAAGGATTCAAGAATGCATGTTGTCTAATTTCATAGATGAACTTGGATTTGAAGGAAATTGATGGAAAAAAAAGCTCTTCTTCCAAAACCAAATCACAAATATTGTGCATCCCAACAATGAAAACATGTTTGTTGTGCCCAATAATGAAAAGAAAGGAGATTATTACAAGAATCCATGCTCGTCTCATTTGACAGACGTACTTTGATTCTAAGGAAAATGGTGGAAAGAAGCTTTCTTGCAAAACCAAAGCATGAATATTGTGTACCCAAATGATGAGAAAGTGTGCCCAAAAACAAAAGGAAATGATTCAAGAATGCATGTTGTCTCATTTCATAAATAATGTTTGATTCGATGGAAATTCAAGGAAAAAAATCTATTGTTGCAAAACCAAAGCTCAAATATTGTGTATCCCAATAAGGTGAACATGTTTTTGGTGCCCAATAATAAAAGGAAAAGAGATTATTATAGGAATCGCTGTTTGTCCCATTTGATGGATGTACCTTGATTCTAAGGAAAATGGTGGAACGAAGCTTTTCTTGCTAAACCAAAGCATGGATATTGTGTACCCCAATGATGTGAATGAGTTTATGGTGTCGAATAATAGAAGGAAAGGATTCAAGAATGTATGTTGTCTAATTTCATAGATGAACTTGGATTTGAAGGAAATTGATGGAAAAAAAGCTTTTCCTGTAAAGGCAAAGCACAAATATTACGCATCCCAATAATGAGAACACATTTGTTGTGCCCAATAAAGAAAGGAAAAGAGATTATTACAAGCATCCATGTTTGTCTCATTTGATGGACGTACTTTGATTCTAAGGAAAATGGTGGAAAGAAGTTTTCCTTACAAAACCAAAGCACGAATATTGTGTACCCCAATAATGAGAACATGTTTATGGTGCCCATTAACAAAAGGATAGGGTTCAAGAATGCAATTTGTCTAATTTCATAGATGAACTTGGATTTGAAGGAAATTGGTGGAAAAAAAGTTTTTCTTGCAAAATTAAAGCACGAATATTGTGCATCCCAATTACAAGAACATGTTTATGATGCCAAAAAATAAAAGGAAAAGTGATTATTACAAAACTCCATGTTTATCTCATTTGATAGTGTCGACATTCCACGTGCCCGACCTTTACGAACTTTGAACGATCCGAAGGGCCAAAGCGTGTTTGAATTAAAAAATATTTTGATGTTTGACATGGAGTAAATGATAGTCAGACAAATCGCTCATTCGACTAGTCTTAGATGGCCACCACAAAGTGGCCGTAAACTTGGAATTGCCATCGATCAGTTTAAGTTAGGCATGATTGAATGCCTATTGAAAATAATACCAAAGATTTGTTGTTTTGGGTTCGGGAGTTGGTTATGTGTGAGGAAGGATTAGCACCCCACAATGCCTGAAAATCGATACCATATAACTACATCTTACTTAAATCTCAGTTTCCTTAGTTCTATTTTTATCATTATTTAAATATAATTCCCTCTAATGCATGGAATTTTGTAAAGATATAAGTCTGGGTTTTAATGAAAATTTTATCAACTATGTGCCTCGGAGAGGTGAGAAACATAGGGGTTTTTGACGAAAATGATCTCTGGATAGTTTTTTTAAAAAAATTAAATATCTTATGTCTGGCACTGGAGAGATACCGACATGAGATACCGTTTTGTGATTCTAAAATTATTTTTTTAAAAAACATGAATGCTAGGGGTCCCTACAAGAGGAAATGTATTAGTAAGATAGGAAAGAAAGAAACAAATGAATCCATACAAAAACAAACACAAAAAATACATAAAAAAGGGTGATCGAAATATATCTCGTAGTTGTCTTTGATTATTGATGAATGGCTAAGACGACAATGTTGAGACTTAGTTGGATTCAGTGGAAATTTGAGGAAAACAAATGTTGATGACTCGAGGATGTCTAGGAAAAAGTTTAAATTTTGGAAGGAATATGGAGAGTGGGGCTGGAGTATCCCCAAAGGTGAAAATTTGATGTAATATTGAGGTAAAAGTAGGGTTGGAGTATCCCCTCGAAATAGTGGGGTTGGAGTGTCCCCAAAAATGGAGGTTTGATATTGGATTTGCATTAAAAGCAAGGTTGGTTTATTCCCTCAGAATAGTGGGGTTTGAGTATCCCCGAAAATAAAAATCTTCGATGTTAAAAAAATGGGTCATATTTTGGAAAAAAAAGAATCTTTAAAAATCGAGAGCCAAAGTTTTGGCTAAAATTTTCCTTTTTTGTTTAGCCTTGGTCCAAGTCTAAAGGGCTTAGGCCATGGGAATAAGTCGAGTAGATCATGAGGCATTTGAAAGCCTTAATACGAATGTTTCAGAAATTGGGCTAAAAAAAGAGGATAGCGTTGCATCATTTCTGTTTTTGAATTTATTTTGAGCTCATCGATAGGTCTCTAAGGGTAAACAAGGTACCGTTGGAAAGGTAACTTGGTGAGGATTAATTTAAAAATATTCCAAAAATCCTAGAAAATCACTTTCTAGGCGGAATTAATTTTTTGAACTTCAGCTTGTCTCAACACTGGTAGCATGTACAGGGTAAAGGTATGATGGACTTTGAAAAATCATTTTGGATTCATTCAGAATTGTTAAATTGCAAATAATACCTTTTCAAAAAGGTGATTTCATGAAGTCTCTAGGAAAAATATTAAAGGAATTAAAAAATGTTGCTTGTTGGGCTGAAACAGCCCGAATAATAAACAGCTCGCTATATCTAGGGGTTTCAGATAGTGAAGATTCAAAAAATTATAACTATTTCATCCGAGATGATATAAAGGTAAATGAGATATTGTTTGAAAGGTAATTCAAAACCCTTCAAGCTAAAAATACCAATACATTCTAGATAAATCATCTTTTATTTTTAAATAATTTTTCAAAACTAGACCATTATGCTGCCAGGACTAAACAGAGAAGGTGTTCGGTATTTTTGGTTATTCATTGGGTTGAGCTCGGGCCACGGATGTTCGAGCATCCATAACCAAGATGAGGGGTTAACATGGGTGTCACGAGTTCAGTCCATCATCCCGAAGTAGTTTAGGATGATGAAACAACCCGTTGACCATATCATAATAAAGGTGTTTGGCTGAAGACCAAGGATTCACATTTTTCAACTAAAAAACTTCATTTCATTTTTTTGCAAACCCGCATTTGCAAACCCGCATTCTTATATGTATTCTTCCTTGAATCCAAAACTAAATGCTTGCTTTACCCCTAAGTTGGAAAACCAACTTCATAAAAATCTTAAGCCCACGTTATTCTCCATGTATGGGAGATAGCATGTGCTAACTTGGGGGTACTCTTTGAGATCGGGTTATTTAGCATTGAAACAAACATCTCAACACAAGCAAAGGGCCACAAACATGATATAGAACATGGAGAACATGTATGCGTAGAAAAAAGAATGCATAGAGATGATAGATAGATGCATGAACATACTTAGGGTAAACATGCTAAAAAAAACATTTTTATTTTGTGGAACCTATTAAGCTGCTAGGAAAATGTATAGGCATACCTATAACATGTTAAGATGCATGCTTTAAACATGAGATGCAAGTATGAATATGGAAGCAACATGGCAAGGTCACATGGACAGAGGCTATTATGGTAATGAAAAGGTAAGGGGACAACAGTAAACACCAAGAAAAACATTAAGATCCTAAACTACCATAACCAAAGCCACAAAAATGCATGGGAGTCCTAGGGTGGCCATAAAAGCATAAAAAGGGTTGACTAAGATGATCTTGATGACAAAACAGAAAATTTAAAGATCAAGGTTGAAGGGATATACCAAAAACTTGAACTTCCCTTTATTCGGAGTAGTGACTATAGATTTAATTTCTTCTTTCTCTTTGTTATTATTTAGCAAGAAAAGGATGAAAAGAAGTAGCCTTTTGGTGGTATGGTTGATGGTGAGGCTTTTTAAAGAAGGCAAAAATGTGTCGAAAGTTAGGTTCTTGAAGGTTTTTTAGTGGTGGTTTGGGGTAGCTATGGGAATAAAGCATAAAGGTCAATGGAAGTGTTTTTGGGGCTAAAAATGGCTGGAAGACTTGTGAGGATAGGTGCAAAGTTTTTTGGGATTGCTGGAGAGTTTTTTTGATAGTTGGAAGCCTTTTTTTTTCTTTGAGGTAACTTCCTCTAAGATCACCTATTCTTTTGGTTCAGCCCCTCTTTTTAGAAGACAAGGCAGAGGGCTTCATTAATTTTTCTTCTACAACAGGGCATGTCTTCAGTTGTCATGTTCAGTTAACTTCCTTTTTATTGGTTCTGCCATGCTGATCAAGGGGGCAGAAGGGCTGTGAAAGCCTATAAGCTGTAGATATGCCTGCCACCCTCTTATACCCATATATCTTATGGAAGTGACTTTTATCATTAATTGTTTGGACTCCAAAAATTTGTTAGAATCTATTATTGAACCCATGGTTAAGGTTTGCAATGTTATATGATAGTTCTTTGGTGCAAAAACGTATTTAAAATGGATTTTGCATAGGTAATGTGAAAGTTGAAAGGTGGCTCAAAGTAGCCAAAATGGCATGCATGCATCGATACATATCACTCTTTGTCGATACTAAGGCAAATTTTATGCATGAGTGTTGATACAGGGATATTTTTATCGATACTAAGAGCATAAATTATTTCCAGTATCGAGACTTTAAGACCTATATCGATACTCCATGGACTTGCATCGATACTTATGCTTGTGTATCGATACATTACACCAAAAATCGTAATTTTAACTACTGCTAAAACTTGTATCGATACAATCATCCTAGGTACCATACCTTAGGTATTGATACCAAACCCTCATGTATCGATACTACACATGGAAATTCAAAATTTTGGTAACATGAGAGCCCTATGATAGTGTTTAAGCACCCATATGACCGATGCACACCTTAGGTTCCTCGAGTTGTCTTATCTTGATCACAAAAAGAGGAAAATTGCCCCGTTTTGAATTTTTCTTTAAAGTGGTCCATAGGCATTTCAAGCCTTCCCCAAAAAACTTTATCGTTGGGGGACGATCGTCCCCCAGCTTTATTTTTATCTTTTTGATTTTGTCACTTTTTACCTAACTCCTAAGTTACCAAAAACTAGTTCGGACAAAATAAAATGTCTATAGCTTCCATTCTCTGACCATTGCTAAGTATTAGAAATAGGGCAAAGATAAATAGACACCATTTTGTTTAGGTAGTGTATTAGGTTATTTTCTAAGTGGGAAAAAAAGTGTCCTGCTCTTTGAAGACTAGAAGAAAATAAGTGCCACTAGCTCGTGTGGGCTTAAAAGCAATAAAAAAGGTGTCCTGCTCTTTGAGGACTAAAAGAAAATAAGTGCCACTAACTCATGTGGGCTTAAAAGTAATAAAAAAAGAGTCTGACTCTTTGAGGACTAAAATAAAAGGGGTGCCACCAATTTGTGTGGGCTTAAAAGAAAAAGACAGGGCATCTTGCTCTTCAAGGACTAGGCTGAAACAGGTGCCACCATTTTATGTGGGCTTAAAAGAAAAAAAAAAGGCATCCTGCTCTTCGAGGAGTAAAATGAAAAGGGTGCCATTAGCTTTTGTGGGCTTAAAAGAAAAAGAAAAGGCATCATGCTCTTTGAAGACTAAAATGAAAAGGGTGCCACCAACTTGTGTGGGCTTAAAAAAAAAGACGTCCTACTCTTTGAGGACTATAATGAAAGAAAATATCTTACTCTTTGAAGACAAAAAAAGGTCTTACTCTTTGAGGATAAAGAAAGAAAAAGGAAACGTCCTAGTCTTTGAGGATAAAAAAAAAACATCCTACTCTTTGAAGATAAAGAAAGGTCTGGCTTTTTGAGGATAAGAAAGAAAAAGTATTAAGAATAGATATCTTTCTTGGATAATTTTCAATGAGCTTGTGATGTCGAAGGTACTTACCAAAATTTTTTTGAGGTTTTTCAAAATAGAAAGTCACAACTTATGCTCTTTACTGATTTATCTTTTATACAGGGATTGGCACCTAAAAGATGTTAAATCTTGTAGAATGCATGAAAATGCATATGCAGGTTTAAATAATGCAAAATTGGTGTTTCCAAAGGCATAATCCATCAGTTTTGGATCCTTCTTACATCTAATAAGGTGGTTGCTTGTCCTAATGACCAATGATGGTAATAAGAGGATTATGAAATCATATGAGCCATGTTAGATGCCTTTAGCTATAAAAAGTTCGTTAGCAAGCATGAGTGGTGCTTTTCTGCCAATTCTAACTCTGAATAGCCTCTTTGACTGCTCCAATATGTTAAACCCTAGTTGTTTTAGTGCCAATGGAAGCAAGATTTTAGCCTTTCTTTTTCATGATAGGCTTTTCTAGGGGTAAAGTTTAAACATTTCTCAGGATACAAGATCAAAAAGGTAGGACCAACCATGGCCCTAGAGTTCATTTTTGGTCTTTAAACCTAACAAAAATTCTAGTAAAGTTCAAGCTTTCCAAGCTATACTATGAAATCTCATTACCAATTTTGTTCATTTATCAAGCATTATCAATTAAATGATAAACATGATGCAACATGGAATGTAGGGTTAAGAAATCAAGCAATTATATTCTCATTCGATTGAAAAATTTTTAAATACAAAAGAGCCTTAAGAAGTCTACTCGATAGATTAGCTTTGATGCTCATGACATAAATTTCCACAGAGTGCTTTCAGAGACTTTCTCTCAAGCACATGATCCTTGTGGTGTTGGCCAAATCATAAGAAGATTCCTTAGATTGCTCCATGGTGGGATGGAAGCCTTAAAGTTGGTCATTTGTCATTTTCCAAGTGCAAGTATGGATGAGGTTTGGTCAGCATGGAATAGATGAGTAAGTTATGATTTGATGTCTTGGTCAGAGTTATGAATATGGAGAAGATTGGTTTTAGGCTGATGATGGTTTAGGCTTGACTTGGTTTGAATAGGTTTGGTTACTTAAGCTACTCTCTCGAGTTTTTTACTTAAGTTG
>JAQSVH010187827.1:16341-68510 GCA_029448705.1 Adansonia digitata | reverse complement strand
TTTTTCTTTTTTCTTTTTCTTTTTTCTTTTTCTTTTTATGTTTTTGTTGTTTTTTTTAAATGGTGGGCGAAAGACTAATAGATGGCTTTGATTTTCTTCTCTTTGATAGGATTGAGTTGCTCAAATTGATCTTTAACCCATTCAACCTCTTTTAATTATGATCCCATTAAAACTCTGAAGGAAGGGTTTTTAACCTCGATTGTTAGAATAGCCTCCATGCCATAGACTAAGGAAAATAGTGTAGCACCTAGAAAAGTTCGTACAGCTATGCGATAAGCATGTAAAGCAAAAGGTAACTTTTTACGCTAACTTTTGTATACCTCAGCCATCTTTTCGTTTATCTTCTTAATATTTTTGTTGGCTACTTTGATTGCCCTATTCATTTGTGGATGATATGGGGTAGAATCTTGGTGCTGAATTTTGAACCAAGAATATATTGCTTGCATCATCTTAGTTTTTAGGTTACGTACATTGCCCTAATGATTTGCTCAAGGAGGCTATATCGATAAATGATGTCCTGCTTCACAAATTTGCATGGATAGCTCTAGTGACATTTGCATAAGAAGCTATTTCCACCCACTCAGTGAAATAATCGATCGTAACTAGGATGAAACGATGTCCATTGGAGGCCTTAGGGGTGATTGGTCCAATCATTTCCATGCCCTACATAGAAAATGACCATGGGGCTATCATAACATGCAATGGTACTCAAGGGACATGAATCTTGTCTGCATAGATTTGGCATTTGTGGCATTTATAGGCATAGTTGATGCAATCCCCTTCTAGAGTCAGCCAGTAGTAGCCTGATAGCATTACTTATTTCACTATTCGATACCTGTTGGCATACGTACTATAGATCCCCCTGTGGACCTCCTTAAGGATTCTTTTGTCTTTTGAGGCATCCATGCACTAAAGTAATATCTGCTCCTAACTGTTCTTGTATAGAACTCAACCATCCAAAATGAAGTTTACAGCCATTCTTCGTATGGGTTTTTTTATCATTTTTGGTGGCATGGTCAGGGTATTGCTGATTTTTTCTACACTAAAGGATGTCATGATACTAGGGAAACCATCTTTTTCTTCCTCAATATTTTAGCAATATACCGATATTGAATGAATGCTCATCTAAATGAGGCAATGTTTGACTCTTAATTGACCTTAAACATGGATGATAAGGTGGCTAAGGCATCAGTAATTTGATTTTTTCCCAAGGCAAATATCGAAAGCTAACATCATCAAATTCTTTTCTCAGTTCTGAGGTTAAACTTTTATAATGAGTTAGTTTGGCATCACGTGTCTGCCATTCCCCTTTCAATTAGTAAATAACAAGGGCTAAGTCTTTAAAAACTCAAAAGGTTCAAAGTTCCTTTTGATGGTGGCTTAGAGTCCTATGACGCAAGCCTCATATTTAGCTATATTGTTAGTGCAATCAAAGCTTAATCTCGTAACGAAAAGATAATGGCTTCCCTTAGGTGAGATTAAAATTGCCTAATTCCATGCCCTAATGCGTTTAAAGCACCATCAAAAAACATTTTCCAAGGTGAACTACTATTGGTTGCATCTTCCACTTCGGATATGCACATTAGGTCTCCATCGAGGAATTAAAAGTCCAAAGGTTGATAATCATCCGTTGCTCCACTAGCCAAGAAACCTATGATTGTGCTACCCCTGATGGCCTTTTGGTTCACATATATAATATCGTATTCACAAAGCAGAACTTGCCACCTAGCCAATGTCCCTGACAATGTAGGGGCTTCACATAAGTATTTCATGGGATCCAATTTGGTGATCAACCACATAGTGTGGTATAACATATACTATCTTAACGTCCTAGCTGTCAAGACTAAAGCGCAACATAGCTTTTCTACTATTGAGTAGTTATTTTCAGATTTTGTGAACTTCTTGCTTAAATAGTAGATAACCTATTCTTTTTTTCCCAAATCATCATCATGTCCTAATGCACAGCCTATCAAACTATCAAAAACTGGTAGATATAAAAGTAGAGGTCTGCTTAGGACTGGAGGCATAAGCACTGAAGGGTTTGAAAGGTATTGCTTTACTTTATCAAAGGCTTCTTGACATTTTCCGTTCCATTCTCTGAGATTTTGATTATGAAGTAGCTGAAAGATTAGGTCATATTTGTTGGTTAATTGAGATATAAATCGAGCTCTATAGTTCAATCTTCCCAAGAAAATTTTCACTTTTTTTAAGGTTTGAGGCAGCGAAAGGTTTTGAATGGCCCTAACCTTGCCAAAGTCTACTTTTATTCTTTTTTCACTCATAATGAAGCCCAATAACTTACCAGATGTGACACCAAATATGCATTTCGCAGGGTTTAACTTAAGTTGATATTTGTGAAGGCATTTGAAGAGCTTCCATAAGTTGGCTACATGTTCATTCTCTCTAGGTGACTTGGCGATCATGTCATCTACAAAAACTTTGATCTCTTTGTGCATAAGGTCATGAAACATTGTAACCATTGCCCTTTGATATGTTGCCCTAGCATTTTTGAGCCCGAAAGGCATCACTTTGTAGCAAAAAGTTTCCCACATGGTCACGAGGTGGTTTTTTCCATGTCTTTTGTCACCATTTTTATTTGGCTGTATCCCAAAAATCCATCCATGAAAGAAAAAAAATCATTTTTGCCAGTATGGTCCTTAGGGTATCGATATAGGGAAAAATTTTTTTTAGAGTAGCTCAGTTTAAGTCCCTATAATCCACACACATTTGCACCTCACCATCCTTCTTAGGTATTGGGACTATATTTGCCACCCATTTAGGGTATTTGGCAACTTTGAGAAATCTTGCTTCAAATTGTTTCTTGACTTCTTTTTTGATTTTTAGTAGCATCTCTGATTTTGTCCTCTTAAGCTTTTACTGTACAGGTTTACACTTATGTTTGAGGGGAAGTTTATGGGCTAGATATTCAACCCAGGCATATCCTGATAAGACCAGGCAAACACGTCTTGAAACTTTTAGGGAAGGCTTATTAGTTTGTTTTGGGTTGATGGTTTTATAGAGGTTCTAATTTTAACTTCCTTTCAGTCTTCTTCTGTCCCCAAGTTTATGGTTTTGGTGGGCTTCTTGTGAGGTAAAATCTATTTTTCTTCTTACTCAATTAGTCTGAGTAGATCTGGGGGTATAGGGGCCTCTTTAGAATCTTCTTCATACTTAACCCCACCACTATAGATTACTTGCTCATAGTCAATTTCTTGAGTCTCAATGCGGATATTCATGTTAATATCATCCGAATACTTGAAAATATGAAAAGAAAAATAATGTAGGCAAAAAGATATGTGAGATGAAGGTAAAAATGGACACGATGAATGAAATGCATAATGCTCTGTTATTTTCACTGATAATACTTAATAAAAGGTGCCCATACAATGGATCCCATAATGCTGTTGGGCAAAAGCTTGTGGGTTTGGTTTATGGCATTACTTTGAAAGAGTTTTAAATAATACAGGGATTTTTGTCTTAGTCCAAACACTTTGAATAAACTTTTGAGCCATAAGTCAGTTTCTTTACCCATTATTGATGGCTCTTCAATTGCATTGATAGAAAAATCCCTAAATGTTTTCCTTAACACAAGCATGAAGTTTGTCGAGCTAGTGTTAACATATCTACTTAAATGAAAGTTCTTATTTAATAACAAAAAGGCCATGGATTCATGTCCTTGTCTTGTCCCAATAGACGCACTATTCTTTTCTCTTGATTCTTCTGGGCTTGCTTCTTTTTCTACTGTGCATTAGGTTTGAACCCTATTCCTCTCTTATCAGTCTAATGGGTCACCTTTAGAGCTTTAGCAACTCCCTAGAGGTATCTTCCAAGCCTTTTTTTAGCTTTAGCACCTTTGCTAACTGTTAGTTTCAAGCCCAATTGCATGCTTGTTGACAGATGATGCTTATTCATGGGTAATCCCTCCTTAACATAGGTGGCATGGATGAACTCAAATGATTGAAAAGAGGGTTTTGGAATGCCCTCATCAATCCTATATAGGGTATCAGTCAAGGTACCAGTAATGATATATTCTTTTCCACCAATACTGACAACTTTGTTTCCAATTACAAACTTTAATTTTTGGTGCAAGGATGATGGAACTGCTCTCGCAGAATGGATCCACGACCTTCCCAAATAGCAATTATATGATGAGCAATGTCCATCACATAAAAGTTAACCTCATAAATACATGGGCCTATTTAAAGTGTGATAGTGATGTTCCCCGCAATGCTTTTATAGGTTTCGTCAAATGTCTACACGACTCTGTGACTATTTTAAATGTGAGACACATCAATAGGAAGCTTATACAGGCATGACATAGACATTACATTTAAAGCTAAGCTGTTATCAATGAGCACCCTAGGCAATATGCTCCTTTTGCAGTGTATGGTGATGTAAAGGGCTTTATGATTTCCTCTTCCACCTTGTGGAATCTCGTCATCACTCAAGGATATATAATTGCAAGCCATGATATTATACACTAGATGATCTAGCTGGCCTATAGAAATATCAGGAGAGATATAGGCCTCATTTAAAACTTTCAAAAGTGCCTTTCTATAAGCTTCGGAGTTCAATAAAAGTGACGTCATGGATATTTGGGCAAGTTACTAATTTAGCTGATCCACGATACTATATTTACTGTGTTTGATGAACTTAAGAAACTTCATTGCTTTTTTCTCACTTATTAGTTCTTTGGTAACTTTTGAATCTGACCTTTTAGTTGCACACTTAAGTGTTTAAAGATTTTGGCTAATATCTTCTTGTTGAGCTTCATCTCTTAAGGTTGGTGGCGCATAACACCTACCACTTTGAGTCAAGTGGCATACCCCCGAAAGATCAATATTTGAGGCTAGTTGCCTAGATTCCCCGATAATTAAGGTTTTACTCTCATAATTCTAGGGAATAACTTTTTAGTCTTTAGAGGCGAACAGAGATGGCAATTAAATAATCATCCTTGGTGTAGATGAGGTAGGAGTGACCTGAGGATGCAGTTGATTATCATACAAGATCAGTGGTCTTTCGATGCCGTAGGAGGGATTATCCTCATCCTCTTCTATGGCGTTAAGGGATGGAAGTGCATCTATGGGTTGAATAGTCAAAGTTTACTTCTCATAAAAAAATTCGATACTACCTTTTTTCATCATTCTTTGGACCATGGCATGAAATCTTTACACATTTGAAGGGTATGACCATAGACTGTATGGAAATCGCAAAAGTTACCAACTATTTCCTTTTTCTTCTCAACCCCATTAACTAATTTAGCCTTTATCAAAATCTACCAAATTGTGCTCATTGGCATTCTTAACTCTTCCATATTTTTCAAAATCTTATAATTTTGCTCAGCAATTAACCTTTCTAGGTCTATGTCTGCACAGGTTTGAGATGAATGGGATCCTTTATCGAACCTCGACTGTTATGGTGTTTTGATTTTTCCTTCCTCTTGCCCCTATCAACTCTTTTCAAAGCCTCATCCATTATCCTATAAAGTATGACCACATCCGCAAAGCTTTTAGGGGTTCTTTTTACCACTTCATCATAGTACGGTGACTATAGTGTTCCAATGAACCTGACGATCATTTCCTTATTTGTTAATAGTGGTCGGATTTGGGCAGCCTTTTCCATCTACCTAGATGTGTAATGCTTAAAGCTTTCATTTGATTGCCTCTCTATACTTATAAGAGACAGGCAAATTAGGATGCCATCATCATTTGCTTCCTCCTCTTTAATGACATTAACAAATGGATAAGTTGGTTCATGACATTCCTCATTGAATTTTATCTTGGATCGATCCATCATTCCTTGGACTATTTTTAGGAATGATAAATATTACTGTAAATCATGCTCTTAAGCACAGTAACAGTGAGAGGACTCCGTGAATTACTCTCTTGGGCTCACTATCTCAACCTTCTTGAATGCTTGCCACGCTTTACTCATTGGCATCTTAACCTCTTTAACATCTCTTTTGATCCAATAGCCTATCTTATCAGTCATGGCATTTATCCTTGGTTTAGCATGATTAGAGAGTGGGTTGGCCTGAACACATATGGTTTGGGCTCTTCCTCTATTTCGATTATGTCTCTTTTTAGCAAGCCCTTCACTTTTCTCTTGAATAAGGTGCAGTTCTCAATTGAGTGTCCCTGTGCTCCAGCATGGTATTCACAATAAGCATTCTCATCATACTAGCTGGGGTACGGTGGAGATGTTAGGTCTAAGAGCACTAGGGAGACCAATCGACTGACTAATAGGTAATTGCAGATCTTTTTATATGAGTATGGTAAAGGGTCAAAATATTCCCTTTCTCGATGTGCTTAATGATTCCTTAGGGCTTTAGCATTGTTTGTGTTGCGAGGTTGCATGCTTGAAAGAGTGTTTTGAACAGGATTTGGTGTAAGGATAATTGTTGGAGCAATCCCAGTAGAGTGAAATGCTAGTGTCATTTGGTAGGGGCTAAAACCCAGATAAAACATACTTGGGGCATATACCCCTTAATCTGAGCCTAGATTTTGAAGGAACTTTGCAGTGCTACGACTGACAATGTTTACTTTTTTTTTCCCTTTACTTGTTGGTTTTCTAATTGACCTAGATGATTCTCCCATAGATATTTTCCCACTTTGATGGCATTATCAATCATCTTCCCTGATATGACCATATCAACAAAATTCTTTGTGGCATTTCCCACTAACTTCCTATAGTAAAGAGCTTTCAAAGTGCTGACGAACATAACTGTCATTTCTCTTTTAGTTAATAAAGGCTAAACCTGAGCTGCCTCTTCCCTCCATCTTTAGGCATATTGCCTAAAACTCTTAGAGGCTTTCTTCTCCATGTTCTTGAGGGAGAGGCGATCTGGGGCCCAGTCAGATATGTGTTTAAATTGGTTGAGGAATGGATGAGCTAGATCTGTCCATGTTCGAAACCTTATACGGTCTAGCCCTATGCACCATCGGAGAGCTGCCTCAGTTAAATTGTCTTAAAAGTAATGGATTAGCAATTTTTCATTTCCCTCGTACCCAGTCATCTTACGAGATTACATCTGGATGTGGTTAGTGGGATCTGTGGTCCCATTATATTTTTCAAACTTTGGCACCTTGAGTTTATGCAAAAAATGAGACTAGAGATCAGTCCTAGAGCCTTCATGTCTATAATTCCAAATTTATCACTTCCCTTGATAGCTCGAAGATGTTTCTCTAGAGATTGGTATTTGTTTAAGTCTTCATCATTTTCTGAAGACCATTTTATCCTTTCTTATCCTACTTGTTTATCAAGATCTGGTACTATAGGTATAGTGGGCAAAGAGCCTTGAACCAAATGTGGTGCTATTGGAGGATTGAGATAAATGAATGGTTAAGTTGATAGACTTCTTGCTGCTAAGGGATGCTGTTCATGCAAAGCTATTTCATGCATATTAGTAGCCTCAGTATCACCATTCAAATTACTCTAGAGGTTAGCCGATCCTTTGCCAGCATCGATAGTGCTCATTTGCCCTTTATCCTTTAAAGCTTTAGACAATAGTTTTGTCAATTCTGCCATTTGAGATTGAAGTTCTTCATTCCTGTGGGTTGATTGTTCTTAAGATTCTCTGTACATGAGTTCTAGTCACTTAATGCGGGACTGATGATCGTTCTCCATGGCTTTACGGTGGGTATGAGTGTTGTATCAATGGCGAGCCGAAGATTTCATGTTTTGAGATAGCTTCACTTTAGATTATTGACAGATTAGACCTTTAGAATGTGTCATAACATGACATGAAGATGGATATGAATTGATGAAACAGAAAAGGAATTATGTTATTGATGCAAAGTAGAAAAAGAATAATTATTTTTGATGCAAATGTAAAAGGGATAATTGGATTAGGAAATAGCTCCACCAATAGCGTCTTTCATTGAAGTAATCAAAGTCTTGAATACATATGATTACATTAAAAAATGTTTGGCATGATTACATTTTCTAATCACATGTTTTAAGAAATACAACAGTTCTTGCTCGTAAGTCCCAATGGGTAAGATGCTACATGCTAGAGATCGAGCTGCATCCATCAAATATTTAGCCTCCAAGTAAGCTGCTAAATTTGTTCAGTGAGATGGTGATGATAAGTTTGATAATTTTGGCATGCCTGATCAACTATTTGTTGCCATTCTTGCTCCCACTGTTTTGAAGCATGTACTAATTCATCCACCTAATTTTGGCGAGATTGTAAGGACTGCACTAAGCCTTGAACCATGACTATTAACATCTCATTCTCAATCTGATTCACTCTTAAATCTAGAACTCAAGCTTCTAACCGTGCATTTCTCTTTTGATAAGTCGATGCAAGGGTTCAAGCTTTGACAAGCTTTTCTTTACTGTCTTTAGCCGATTCTTTCCACTAATGTAGTTTTTTTTTTTACGAGGGAAATTTTTGTTCTCCACTCGGTTGAAAACTTGCCTTGGCATCATGATTTGTTTGCTTTATTGATGGTGACATAGACTTTCCTTAGATTCTTGAGATATTCTTTGAGACGATTCTTCTCCTTATTAGCTCATTTTACCTCACCTTCATGTAGATAAAGGTTCATCTCAAATTGACTCTTTTTCTTCTTTAGGTGGGCAATTTCCCTGGTAAGAGTTATCATTTCTTGTTCAAATTCTAATCTAAGCAATTAAATTTTAGAAGAGAATTCTTCATCTATAGATACAACAGCGGACGGAGGCAAGACATCATCGGTGCAATGTATCTTCCATTCATTATACCCCAGGGTTATACTACTTCCTATCTGGTAACTTTCTATGCAATGAGTTTGTCTCCAAGCACAGAAGGCTAACTAAATTTTTAACTAAGAATTTAACTCAACATATTCAAGGTTGCATGCCTCTAAGTCTTGAACAAAGGGGATAAATTGCTGACAAAAAAATTATCGAAGTACCAAAATAGGTGCGTAGCTGGTACTTCCCCATAACCTAATAAGTGGCACACAATTGTAATGCTCACATCTGTACATGATGGTTTTGTGGTGAGAACTAAGCAGCCTTCCATGCCATTTTATCCCCGTTGAGAATCTAAAATTTATGGATCCATTGTTCCTTAGACATTTTGTGAAGCTCTTCCTTCTCGAGGACCTTGGAGATAGGACTAAACTCAGGGAAGAAATTGTATGGCGTCCATTTTTCCTTTGGGCAACGGTGGTTAACAAGCCACAGGTGAAGCATAGGTGCATAACTAAGGAAATGTCCTATCCTAATTTTCTTGCAAAAATTAAGGGCTCGAATGGTTTTAGTGATGATAGTAGGTGCCAGGTTAATGTTGCAATATAGTCAAGAAACGAGATCCGCCACTGCTGTTTCAACATAACCTAGTATCTTTGGGAAAATGATTAGGCCATATATCACCAAAGCAAATATATCTTGCATTTTCTAAACGTCGATGGTATTTGCCATTGCCTCTTTTAAACTAGCCCATGAAATGCACTCACCGTTTCCTTTCTTCTTGATGTGACCCTTAATCCATGCCTCGGGTGCATTGAGCATCTAGGCCAATCTCTTTTTAAAAGTTAGCAGGTTCAATGCCTTACAATATATTCTATTAGTCTTGGCCCTCTTGATATTGAGTAGTGAGGTATATTCCTCTATTATGGGGGGTCAAATCCTTATGGTTCAAGGTAAAGCATTGATATGCGGGGTTCCAAAATTAGGAGGCAGCCTAAGGCAAACTAACATCCAAATAAACCTGGAGTAAAAGGGCAACCTCCCCATATCTCTTCATGAATGATTCCTTCTTTTTACTATCCCAACTGGTCTATATATATTTCAAATCTTGCCAGTTGTTCTGATGATACCCTATTTTGATCTTTTCTTGCACTATTGAGATACACCCAGGTTTTAGGACCTCTTCATCTTCACACTGCCATCGCTTGAACCAGGCTCAAACTTCCTTGAAAGATTTCAACTTTGAGATGGACTGTTGCTCCATGATAGACACCCCTTGGTAAAAACTGCACTACTGGCCAATTGTCCTATGGCAATGATAATAATGAAATGATGCATGCATGCAAAAAAGAACAAAAAAAGATGATAAATTAGCAATTGTGCAAAGAAATAGCACAGAAAGGAACAAAAGTAACAAAATGAAAATGCCACGTAGAAGTTTTCCCCAGAAATAAATGGTGTGATGCATGGAGACGAGCATAAGAATCAAACAGTATCACAGCGTATCTACACTAAGATTGCCTTTACGCGTGGTGATACAATACCATCTAAGGAAAACAAATGGTGACATCTGTTCATCAATATCTGTGTTAAGTCATCAGCATGGTGACTTATTTTGGTTAGATTATGAACTTCTAGCATTTTAGGTGTGAACATTCACTCGTCATCACCCATTTGCTAAGCAAAAGTGAGCCATAGAGCATTATACGTACCCTAAAGAAATGATCATAAAAATAACGTGACAAATGTGAGGGATGAAGTTCACCTATCATCGCTTGTATAATATAGTATACAGGAGTAAAGGTATGAAGTGTTTTCCTGAGTGACCCTATTTTCTAGATTATTCTATTAGCATTTCGGTATGGTTTGACATCATTTGGCTCATAGGGCTCACTATATAAGTTTAAGTAGATGCCTAAATAGGTATCTGAATCCTCTTCCATCCAGTAAGGATAGCCAAGGCACCTCAATTCTGGGCCCATCATGAGTTTAGTGGAACAGGTTCAACTCGATGGATGTATTTCCTTGTGCAAATGCTAAAAGTTACTCACAAGAGACATAGGTAATTTACATCGCAGAAGGTCTTGCCATGCTTATGCAAAGGGTTACTCATGAAGGTGGATGGCTCACTTCCTTCTAATAATTAGGATCCTAGCCTCACCATGGTGTTTGGTGGGAATATAGTGCAAAATGAAAATGCATGGTGTGTGTTGGGAAAACAATCAAACCTTCTTATTTTACTCCATATTACCATACTTCTTCAAATTAACATTCATTCAAAAGGAAGGCAATCCCTAAAAAAGAATCACAAAATAGAGGCATAAAACGTAAAAAATTAGAAGGCAAAAAAAAGAAAGAATTATATCTAAATAATTATGGAAACAAAAAAACTAAGGACCAAGCAAGACATAGTTAGTCATAGGCCTAACTCTCTAAGTTAGTCCCCAGTAGAGTTGCCAAGCTGTTGACATTCCACATGCCTAGCCTTTACAAACTTTAGATGATCCAAAAGGCCAAAGCATGCTTAACTTAAAAAATATTTTGATGTTTGACATGAAGAAGTAAAGCACTATCGAACGAATTGCTCATCTGACTAGTCTTGGATGGCCACCACGAAGTGGCCATAAAGTTGGAGTCACCACCGATCATTTTAAGTTTGGCATGATCAGATGCCTGTTGAAAATAATACTAGAGATTCATTGTTTTGGGTTTGGGAGTTGGTTACGAGTGAGGAAGGATTAGCACCCCCACAATGCCTAAAAATCAATACCATCTAACTACATCATACTTAAATCTCGATCCCATTTTTATCATTATTTAAATATAATTCCCCCTAATGCATGAAATTTCGTAAAGATACAAGTCCGAGTTTTAATGAAAATTTTATCACTTATGCGGCTCGAAGAGGTGAGAAACATAGGGGTTTTTGATGAAAATGATTTCTGGATTGTTTTTTCTAAATTCAAATATCTCATGTCCGACACTAGAGTGATATTGACATGAGATACCATTTTGTGATTATGAAAATAATCTTTTTTGAACATGAATACTCAAGGTCCTGACAGGAAGAAATGTATTAGTAAGATAGGAAAGAAAGCAATAAATCAATCCACACAAAAATAAACACGTAAAATACATAAAAGAAAAAGAGTGATCGAAATGTATCTCATAGTTGTCATCAATTATTGATGAATAGCCAAGACGACAACATTGAGACTTAGTCAGATTCAGTGGAAATTTAAAAATTTCGATGACTCAAGAGGGGATGTCCTAGAAAAAAGTTTGAATTTTAGAAGGATTGTGGAGAGCAGGGTTAGAGTATCCCCTCAGAATAATGTGGTTGAAGTATCCCCAAAGGGGAAAATTTGATGCCATATTAAGGTGAAAGCAAAGTTAGAGTATCTCCTTAGAGTAGTGGGGTTGGAGTGTCCCCAAAAATGGAGCTTTGAAATTGGATTTACGTTAAAGCCGGGTTGGAGTATCCCTTCGAAATAATGGGGTTTGAGTATCCCCGAAAATATAAATCTTTAATGTTAAAAAGAATAGGCATATTTTTGAAAAAAGAGAATCTTTAATAAATGAGAGCTAAAGTTTTGGCTAAAATGTTCCTCTTTTGTTTAACCTTGGTTTTAGTCCAAAAGGCTTAGGCCATGGGAATGAGCCGAGTAGATCATGAGGCGTTCGAACAGCTTGGTAAGAGCATTTCCAAAATTAGACTAGAAACAGAGGATAGTGTTGCATTGTTCCTCTTTATGAATTTATTTTAAGCTCATCCAGAGGTCCCCAAGGGTAAACGAGGTACCGTTGGAAAGGTAACTCGGTGAGGATTAATGTAAAAATATTTCAAAAATCCTAAAAAATCACTTTCTATGCGGAATTAATTTTTTGACCTTTAGCTTGTCTTGACACTGGTAGCATGTACAAGGTAAAGGTATGATGGACTTTGAAAAATCATTTCAGATTCATCTAGAATCGTTAAAATGTGAACAATACCTTTTGAAAAGGGAGTTTCATGACATCTATGGGAAAAATATTAAAGGGATTCAAAAATGTTGTTTGTTGGGACGAAACAGCCCGAATAATAAACTGCTTGTAGGATCTAGGGGTTTCAGATAGTGAAGATTCAAAAAATCGTAACTATTTCATTTGAGATGATCTGAAGTTAAATGAGATATCCTTGGAAAGGTAATTCGAAACCTTTCAAGGAAAAATACCAATACTTTCTAGATAAATCATTTTTTATTTTTAAATAACTTTTCAAATCCAGACCGTTATGTTGTCAGAATAAAATAGAGGAGGTGTTCGATATTTTTGGTTATTCATTAGGTTGAGCTCAGGCCATGGATGTTCAAACATCCACAACTGATATGAGGGGTTGAAATTGGCATCACAAGTTCATTCCATAGTCTCGGAGTCATTTAGGATAATGAAACAACCCATTGACCATACCATCATGAAGGAGTTTGGCTAAGGACCAAGGATTCACATTTTTC
Source organism: Adansonia digitata (assembly GCA_029448705.1). Lineage (NCBI taxonomy): Eukaryota > Viridiplantae > Streptophyta > Magnoliopsida > Malvales > Malvaceae > Adansonia > Adansonia digitata. Next base: position 55,338 of record JAQSVH010187827.1, on the reverse strand, counting down.
AACTAAAAAACTTCATTTCTTATTTTTTGAAAACCCGTATTCTTATACCTATTCTTCCATGAACCCAAAACTAAATGCTTGCTTTACCCCCAAGGGTGGAAAACAAACTTCATAAAAATATTAAGCCAATGTTATTCTCCAAGTATGAGAGATAGCATGTGCTTAACTTAGGGGAAATATTCGAAATTAGGTTTTCTAGCATTCAAACAAACATCTCAACACAAAGAAAGTGTCACAAACATCATATAGAACATGGAGAACATGCATGCACAAAAAAAAAGGAATACATGGTGATGATAGATAGATGCATGAACATACCTAGGATGAACATAATAAAAAAAAAGCATTTTTATCTCATGGAACCTATTAAGCTACTAGGAAATGTATGGGCATACCTATGACATGTTAAGATGCTTGCTTTAAACATGAGATGTAGGTATGAATAAGGAAGGAACATGGCAAGGTCACATGGATAGAGGCTATCATGGTAATGAAAATGTAAGGGGACAGCATGTAGGCACCAAGAAAAACATCAAGATCTTCAACTACCACAATCAAAGCCACAAAAAAGCATGGGAGTCCTAGGTTGGCCATAAAAGAATAAAGGTTTACCAAGATGATGTTGATGACAAAAAAGAAAATATAAAGATCAAGGTAGAGGGGATATACCAAAAACTTAAACTTCCCTTTTTTCAGAGCAGTGCCCCATAGGCTCAATTTCTTCATTCTCCTTGCTATTGTTTAGCAAGACAAAGATGAAAAAAAGTAGCCTTTTTGTGGTATGGTTGATGCTGAGGCTTTTTAAAGATCAAAATTTGTAGAAAGTTGGGTTTCTTTAAAGGTTTTCCAATGATGGTTTAGGTTAACTATGGGAATAAAACATGGAGGTCAATGAAACAATGTTTTTAAAAGTGTTTTTGGGGCTGAGAATGGCTGGAGGATTTGTATGGATAGGTGAATAGTTTTTTAAAATTGTTGGAGAGTTTTTTTGATAGCTAGGAGCCCTCTTTTTACTGAGGTAGCTTTCTTTGAGATCACCTATTCTTTTGGTTTAGCCCCCTTTTTAGAAGATAATGCAAAGGGCTTTATTAATTTTTCTTCTGTAGTAGGGCATATCTTCAGCTGTCATGTTCAGTTGACTTCTTTCTTATTGGTTTCTGCCATGCTGATCAAGGTCAAAAAGGTTGTGAAAGCCTGCAAGCTGGATAAATGCCTGCCACCCTCTTACACCCATATATTTTATGAAAGTGACCTTTGTCATTAATTATTTGAACTCCAAAAATTTGTTAGAATCTGTTAATAAACCTATAGTTAAGGTTTGCATTATTATATGATAGTTTTTTGGTGCAAAAACATATTTAAATTGGATTTTGAATGGGTAATGAGAAAGCTAAAAGGTGGCTTAAAGTAGCCAAAATGGCCTACATGTATCGATACATATCACTCTGTATCAATACTCAAGGGATACTTGTATTAATACTAAGAGCATAAATTATTTCCAGTCTCTAAACTTTGAGACCTGTATCGATACTCCATGGACTTGTATCGATACTTTGCCAAAAATCGCAAGTTTAGCTAGCTAAGACTTGCATCGATGCAATCATGCTAGGTATCGATACCAAATCCTCATGTATCAATACTACACATGGAAATTCAAAATTTTGGTAATGTGAAAGCCTTATGATAGTGTTTAAGCACCCATATGACCTGTACAACCTTAGGTTACTCGAGTTGTCTTATCTTGGTCACAAAAAGAGGAAAGTTACCCTATTTTTAAATTTTTCTTTAAAGCGGTCCATAGGCATTTTAGGCCTTCCCCGAAAAACTTTGTTGCCAAAAGATGATCGTCCCCTAGTTTTATTTTTATTTTTTTGATTTTGTCACCTTTTACCTAACTCTTAAGATACCAAAACTAGTCCGAGCAAAATGAAATGCCTACCGCTGCCTCATTTTGACTGTTGCTAAGTATTAGGAATAGGGCAAAGATAAAGAGACACTATTTTGTTTGGGCAGTGTATTAGGCTATTTTTTAAGTGGGAAAGAAAAGGTCATACTCTTTAAGGACTAAACGAAAAGAAGTGCCACTAGCTCATGTGGGCTTAAAAGGAATAGAAAAGGCATCATGCTCTTTGAAGACTAACATGAAAGGGGTGCCACTAGCTTGTATGGGCTAAAAAAAAAGGCAAGGTGTCTTGCTTTTTGAGGACTAGACTAAAAGGGGTGCCACCAGCTTATTTGGGCTTAAAAGAAAAAGAAAAAGCACTCTACTTTTTGAGGACTAAAATAAAATGGGTGCTATCAGCTTGTATGGGCTTAAAACAAAAAAAAAAGGCATGATGCTCTTTAAGGACTAAAATGACAAGGGTGCCACCAGCTTGTGTAGGCTTAAAAGAAAAAGAAAAGGCATCATGCTCGTTAAGGGTTGGACCAAAAGGGGTGCCACCAGTTTATGTGGGCTTAAAAGAAAAAAAGGCATATTACTCTTTGAGGACTAAAATGAAAGGTGTACCACCAGCTTGTGTGGGCTTAAAAGAAAAAAATGCACCCTTCTCTTTGAGGACTAAAATAAAAAAAGTGTCACTAGATTGTGTGGGCTTAAAAGAAAAAGAAAACAAGTCCTGCTCTTTGAGGACTAAAATGAAAAGGGTGCCACAAGTTTGTGTTGGATTAAAAGAGAAAGAAAAGGCATCTTGCTAGTCGAGGACTAAAACAAAAAAAGTGCCACTAGATTATATGGGCTTAAAAGAAAAAGAAAAGGTGTCCTACTTTTTAAGGATGAAAATAAAAAGGGTACCACCAACTTGTATGGTCTTGAAAGAGAAAGAAAAGGCATCCTGCTCTTTGAAGACTAAAATGAAAAGGGTGTCTCAAGCTTTTGTGGGCTTAAAAGATAAAGAAATGTGTCCTGCTCTTTGAGGACTAAAATGATAAGGGTGCAACTAGCTTGTGCGGGTTTAAAAGAATAAGTGTCATGCTTTTTGAGGACTAGATTGAGAGAAAAGGTCTTGCTCATTGAGGACAAAGAAAGAAAAAGGAAATGTCCTGCTCTTTGAGGACAAAGAAAAGAAAAGGTCATACTCTTTAAGGACAAGAAAGAAAAAGTCCAACTCTTTAAGGATAAGAAAGAAATTAGATACCTTTCTTAGACAATTTTCAATAAGTTTGTGATGTCGAAGGTACTTACCTAAGATTTTTTGAGGTTTTTAGAAATAAAAAGTCGTAACTTACGCTCTTTACTAATTTACCTTTTGTACGAGGATTGGTAGTTAAAAGATTTTAAATCTTGTAGAATTCATGGGAACGCATATGCATATTTAAATGATGCAAAAATGGTGTTTCCAAAGGCATAATCCATCAATTTTAGATCATTCTCACATCCGATAAGGTGGTTTCTTGTCTTGATGACCAATAGTGGTAATAAGAGGATTATGTAATCAGATGATTCATGTTGGAAGGCTCTAGTTGTAAAAAGTTCATTAGCAAGCATGAGTGGTGCTTCTTTGCCAATTCTAACTCTAATGAACCTCTTTAACTGTTCAAATGTGTTAAACCCTGGTTGTTTTGGTGCCAATTGAAGTAGGATTTTAACCTTTTTTCTTCGCGTTAGGCTTTTCTAGGGGCAGAGTTTGAACACTTCTCAGGATACAAGATCAAAGGAGAAGGGACCAACCATGTCCCTAAAGTTCATTTTTGGTCTTTAGACCTAAAAAAAATTCTCGTAAAGTTTAGTCTTTCCAAGCAATGCGATGAAATTTTGTTGTCAATTTTGTTCATTTATCAAGCATTATAAATTAAATGGTAAACATGATGCAAAATGAAAAGTAGGGTTGAAAAATCAAGTAATTGTATTCTTATTCGATTGAAAAATTTTGGAATACAAAAGAGCTGAAAGAAGTATATCTGGTAGATTGGCTTTGATGTTGATGACATAAGTTTTCCACAGAGTGCTTTCGAAGACTTTCTATCAAGCAAATGATCTTTGTAGTGTTGGCCAAATTACAAGAAGATTCCTCAGATTGCTCTATGGTGAGATGAAGGCCTCAAAGTTGGTCATTTGTCATTTTCAAAGTATAGGTTTGGATGAGGTTTGGTTAGCATAAACCAGATATATTTCTATTTTTTTATTTATTCACCTTTTACCAAAATCCTATGATACCAAAAACTACTCTGAACAAAATAAAGTGCCTACAAACATACATACTTTGATTCTAAGGGAAATAGTGGAAAGAAGCTTTTCTTGCAAAACCAAAGCACGAATATTGTGTACCCCAATGATGAGAACATGCTTGTGGTGCCCAACAACAAAAGGAAAGGATTCAAGAACACATGTTGTCACATTTCAAAAATAAACTTTGAATAAATCAAAATTCATCCAAAAAAAATCTATTCTTGCAAAATCCAAGCTCAAATATTGCGTATCCTAATAAAGACAACATGTTTATGGTGCCAAACAAGAAAAGGAAAAGTGATTATTACAGGAATCCATGTTTGTCCTATTTGATGGATGTGCCTTGATTCTAAGGGAAATGGTGGAACAAAGCTTTTCTTGTGAAACCAAAGCATGAATATTATGTGCCCTAATGATGAGAATGTGTTTATAGTGTCAAATAATGAAAAGAAATGATTCAAGAATGCATGTTGTTTAATTTCATAAATGAACTTCAATTTAAACGAAATTGGTGGAAAAAAAGCTTTTCTTGCAATACCAAAGCATGAATATTATGCATCCAAATAATGAGAACAAGTTTATGGTGCCCAGTAATAAAAGCAAAGGAGATTATTACAAGTTTCCATTTTTGTATCGTTTGACGGATGTACTTTGATTTAGGGAAAATGGTGGTAAGAAGCTTTTCTTGTCAAACAAAAGTAAGAAATATTATGTACACAAATGACGAGAACGTGCTTGTACTGCTTGATAATAAAAGGAAAAGATTTAAGAATGCATCTTGCCTCGTTTCACAAAAGAATTTTGTTCAGATGAAATTCATCAAAAAAAATCTATTCTTGCAAAGCCAAAGCACAAATATTATGTATCCCAATAAGGAGAACATGTTTATGGTGCCCAAAAATAAAAGGAAAAGGGATTATTGCAAGAATCCAATTTTATCCTACTTGATAGACGTACATTGATTTTAATGAAAATGGTGGAAATAAGCTTTTCTTGTGAAACCAAAGCACGAATACTGTGTACCCTAATGATGAGAATGTGTTCATGGTGCCAAATAACAAAAAGAAAAGGACTCAAGAATGCATGTTGTCTAATTTCGTGGATGAACTTGAATTTAAAGGAAATTGGTGGAAAAAAAAGCTTTTCTTGCTAAAAAAACCATGAACATTGTGCATCCTAATAATGAAACATGTTTGTGCTGGCTAATAATGAAAAAAAAAGAAGATTATTGCAAGAATCCATGTTTGTCCCATTTAACAAACATACATTGATTCTAAGGAAAATGATGGAAAGAAGTTTTTCTTGCTAAACCAAAGCATGAATATTGTGTAGCCAAATGATGAGAATGTGCACGTGGTGCCCAATAACAAAAGAAAAGGATTCAAGAATGCATGTTATCTCATTTCACAAATAAAGTTTGATTTAATGGAAATTCATGGAAAAAAATCTATTCTTGCAAAACCAAAGCTCAAATATTTTGTATCCCAATAAAGACAACATGTTTATGGTGTCCAATTATAAACAGAAAAGAGTTATTACAGGAATCCATGTTTGTCCCATTTGATGGACGTACATTGATTCTAAGGAAAATGGTGAAATGAAGCTTTTCTTGCAAAACCAAAGCACGAATATTGTGTACCCCAAAAATTAGAATGTGTTTATGGTGCTGAATAAAAAAAAGAGGGTTCAAGAATCCATGTTGTCTAATTTCGTGTAGAAACTTGGATTGGAAGGAAATTGGAGGAAAAAAACCTTTTCTTGCAAAACCAAAGCACGGATAGTGTGCATCCTAATAATGAGAAAATTTTTATGGTGTCCAATAATAAAAGGAAAGGAGATTATTACAAGAATCCACGTTTATCTCATTTGACGGATCTATTTTGATTTTAAGAAAAATAGTGGAAGGAACCTTTTCTTGTGAAACCAAAGCACAAATATTGTGTACCCCAAATGCTGTCAAATAACAAAAGGAAAGAATTCAAAAATACATATTGTCTAATTTCACGGATAAACTTTGATTCAAAGGAAAATGGTGGAAAAAAAACTTTTCTTGCAAAACCAAAGCATGAATATTGTGAATCCCAACTATGAGAACATGTTTATGGCACCCTACAATAAAAGGAAAGGAGATTATTACAAGAATCCATGTTTGTCTCATTTGATAGACGTACTTTGATTCTAATGAAAATGGTGGAAGGAAACTTTTCTTGCAAAACCAAGGCACAAATATTGCAGGCCCTAATGATGAGAATGTGTTTACGATGCTCAATAACAAAAGAACGGGTTTCAAGAGTGCATGTTGTCTAATTTCATAGATGAACTTGGATTTCAAGGAAATTGGTTGAAAAAAAAAGCTTTCTTGCAAAACTAAAGCATGAATATTGTGTGTCCCAATAATAAGAATATGTTTGTCGTGCCCAATAATGACAGGAAAGGAGATTATTATAAGAATCCATGTTTGTCTCATTTCATGGACATACTTTAATTCTAAGAAAAATGGTGGAAAAAAGCTTTTCTTGCCAAACGAAAGCACGAATATTGTGTACCCAAATGATGAGAATGTGCTTATGGTGCCCAATAAAAAAAAAGGAAAGGATTCAAGAATGCATGATGTCTCATTGCACAAATAAAGTTTGATTCAATGGAAATTCATGGAAAAAAACTCTATTCTTGCAAAAGCAAAGCTCAAATATTGTGTATCCCAATAAGGAGAACATGTTTATGGTGCCCAATAATAAAAAGAAAGAAGATTATTACAGAAATCACTATTTATCCTATTTGATAGATGTACCTCAATGTTAAGGAAAATGATGGAATGAAGCTTTTCTTGCAAAACCAAATGAATATTGTATACCCTAATGATGAGAATGAGCTTATGGTGCCTATTAACAAAAGAACAAGGTTCAAGAATGCAATTTGTCTAATTTCATAAATGAACTTGAGTTTGAAGGAAATTGGTGGGAAAAAAAGCTTTTCTTGAAAAACCAAAGCATAAATATTATGCATCCTAATAATGAGAACTTGTTTATGGTGCCCAATAATGAAAGGAAAGGAGATTATTATAAAAATCCATATTTGTCTCATTTGATAGATGTACTTTGCTTCTAAATAAAATGGTGGAAGAAAGCTTTTCTTGTGAAACCAAAACATGAATATTGTGTACCCAAACGACAAGAACGTGCTTGTAGTGCCCAACAACAAACAGAAAAGATTCAAGAATGCATGTTGTCTCATTTCACAAATAAAGTTTGATTCAATAGAAATTCGTGGTAAAAATTTATTCTTGCAAAACCAAAGATCAAATATTGTGTATCCTAATAAGGAGAACATGTTTATGCTGCCCAATAATAAAAGGAAAGGAGATTATTACATGAATCATTGTTTGTACCATTTAATGATGTTCCTCGATTCTAAGGAAATTGGTAGAATGAAGCTTTTCTTGCAAAACCAAAGCATGAATATTTTATACCCCAATGATGAGAACGTGCTTACGTTGCCCATTAACAAAAGGATAGGGTTCAAGAACGCAATTTGTCTAATTTCATAGATGAACTAGGATTTAAAGGAAATTGGTTGGAAGAAAAGCTTTGCTTGCAAAACCAAAGCACGAATATTGTGTATCTCAATAAGGAGAACATGTTTATGATGCCCAATAATAAAAGGAAAGGAGATTACTACAAGAATCAATGTTTGTCTCATTTGATGGATGAACTTTGATTCAAAGGAAAATAGTGGGAAGAAGCTTTTGTCGTGAAACCAGAGCACAAAATAGTGGAAAGGAGATTACTACAAGAATCAATGTTTGTCTCATTTGATGGATGAACTTTGATTCAAAGGAAAATAGTGGGAAGAAGCTTTTGTCGTGAAACCAGAGCACAAATATTGTGTACCCAGATGACGAGAACGTGCTTGTGGTGCCCAATAACAAAAGGAAAGGATTCAAGAATGCATGTTGTCTCATTTCACAGATAAAGTTTGATTCAATGGAAATTCATGGTAAAAATCTATTCTTGCAAAACCAAAGCTCAAATATTGTGTATCCCAATAAGGAAAACATGCCTATGGTGCCTAATAATAAAAGGAAAAGAGATTATTACATGAATCGCTATTTGTCCCTTTTGATGGATGTACCTTGATTTTAGGGAAAATGGTGGAATAAAGCTTTTCTTGCAAAACCAAAGCAGGAATATTGTGTACCACAATGATGAGAATGTTCTTATGGTGTCCATTAACAAAAGGATAGGGTTCAAGAATGCAATTTGTCTAATTTCATAGATAAACTTGGATTTGAAGGAAATTGGTTGGAAAAAAAGCTTCTTTTGCGAAACCAAAGCTCAATTAGTGTGTATCCCAATAAGGAGAACATGTTTATGGTGCCCAATAACAAAAAGAAAGGGGATTATTACAAGAATCCATAATTGCCCTACTTGATGGATGTACCATAATTCTAAGGAAAATGGTGGAATAAAGCTTTTCTTAGGAAACCAAAGCGCGAATATTGTGTACCCAAGTGATGAGAACGTGCTTGTCATGCCTAATAATAAAAGGAAAGGATTCAAGAATGCACGTTGTCTTATTTCACAGAAAAACTTTGGTTCAAATGAGATTCATTGAAAAAAATCTGTTCTTGCAAAACCAAAGCTCAAATATGTATCCTAATAAGGAGAACATGTTTATGGTGTTCAATAATAAAAGGAAAGGGGATTATGGCAAAAATCTATTTTTGTCCCATTTGATGGACATACCTTGATTCTAAGGAAAATGATGGAATGAAGCTTTTCCTGTAAAATGAAAGCACGAATATTGTTTACCCTAATGTTGAGAATGTGTTTATGGTGTCGAACAACAAAAGGAAAGGAATCAAGAATCCATGTTGTCTAATTTTGTAGATGAACTTGGATTTGAAGGAAATTGCTAGAGAATAAGCTTTTCTTGCAAAACCAAAGCACGAATAATGTGCATCCCAATAATGAGAACATGTTTATGATGCCCAACAATAAAAGGAAAAGAGATTATTACAAGAATCCATGTTTCTGTCATTTGACTGATGTACTTTGATTCTAAGAAAAATGGTGGAAATAAACTTTTCTTGCAAAACCAAAGCACGAATATCATGGACCCCAATGATGAGAATGTGCTTTTAGTGCCCAATAACAAAAGGATGGATTTAAGAATGCATGTTGTCTAATTTCATAGATGAGCTTGGAATTGAAGGAAATTGGTGGGAAAAAAAGCTTTTCTTGCAAAACCAAGGCATGAAAATTGTGCAACCCAATATTGAGAACATGTCTATGGTGCCCAATAACAAAAGGAAAGGAAATCATTGCAAGAATCCATGTTTGTCCTATTTGAGGGAGTACCTTGATTCTAATGAAAATGGTGGATCAAACCTTTTCTTGCAAAACCAAAGCATAAATATTGTGTACCCCAATTATAAGAATGTGTTAATACTATCGAATAACAAAAGGATAGGATTCAAGAATGCATGTTGTCTAATTTCACAGATGAACTTTGATTCAAAGGAAATTGGTGGGAAGAAAAAGCATTTCTTGAAAAACCAAAGCTTGAATATTATGCATCCCAATAATGAGAACATGTTTATGCTACCCAGTAATAAAAGGAAAGGAGATTATTACAAGAATCCATCTTTGTCTCATTTGATGGACATACTTTGATTTTAAGAAAAATAGAGGAAGAAAACTTTTCTTGTGAAACCAAAACACAAATATTGTGGACCCTAATGATGAGAACGTGTTTATGATGCCTAATAACAAAACGATAGTTTTTAAGACTATATGTTGTCTAATTTTATAGATGGACTTGGATTTCAAGGAAATTAGTGGAGAAAAAAAGCTTTTCTTGCAAAACCAAAGCATGAATATTATGTATCCCAATAAAGAGAACATATTTGTGATGCCTAATAATGAAAGGAAAGGAAATTATTACAAGAATCCATGTTTATCTCATTTGATAGACGTATTTTGATTCTAAGGAAAATGGTGGAAAAAAGCTTTTCCCGCGAAAGTGAAGCATGAATATTATGTACCCAAATGATGAGAACGTGCTTGTGGTGCCCAATAACAAAACGAAAGGATTCAAGAATGCATGTTGTCTCATTTCACAAATAAAGCTTGATAAATGCAAATTTATGGAAAAAAATCTATTCTTGCAAAATCAAAGCTTAAATATTGTGTATCCTAATAAGGAGATCATGTTTAAGGTACCCAATAATAAAAGGAAAAGAGATTATTATCGGAATCCATGCTTGTCCTATTTGATGAACATACCTTGATGCTAACGAAAATGGTGGAACGAAACTTTTCCTGTGAAACCAAAGCATGAATATTATGTACCCCAATGATGAAAACGTGCTTATGGTGCCCATTAACAAAAGGACAGGGTTTAAGAAAGCAGTTTGTCTAATTTCGCAGATGTACTTGGACTTGAAGGAAATTGGTGGGAAAAAAAAAGCTTTTCTTGCAAAACTGAAGCACGAATATTGTGCATGCCAATAACGAGAAAATGTTTATGATGCCCAATAATAAAAGAAAAGGATTCAAGAACGCATGTTGTCTCATTTCACAAATGAACTTTGGTTCAAAGGAAATACATAAAAAAAATCTATTCTTGCAAAACGAAAGCTCAAATATTATTTATCCCAATAAGGAGAACATGTATATGGTGCCCAATAATAAAAGGAAAGGGGATTATTACAATAATCCATTTTTGTCCCATTTGATGGACGTACCTTGATTTTAAGCAAAATTATGGAATAAAGCTTTGTTTGCAATAGCAAAGCATAAATATTGTGTACCCAAATGACGAGAATGTGCTTGTGGTGCCCGATAATAAATGGAAAAGATTCAAGAATGCATGTGGTCTTGTTTCACAAAAAAACTTTGGTTCAAAGGAAATTCATTTAAAAAAATCAATTTTTGCAAAACCAAATATCAATTATTGTGTGTCCCAGCAAGGAGAACATGTTTATGGTGCCCAATAATAAAAGGAAAGGGATTATTATAAGAATCTAGTTTTGTCCTATTTGATTGACGTACCTTGATTCTAAGGAAAATGCTGAAGCGAAGCTTTTCTTGCGAAACCAAAGCATGAATATTGTGTACCCCAATGATGAGAATGTGTTTATGGTGCCGAATAACAAAAGGAAAGGATTCAAGAATGCATGTTGTCTGATTTCATGGATAAACTTGGATTTGAAGGAAATTGGCAGAGAAAAAAAAGCTTTTCTTGCAAAAGTGAAACACGAATATTATGCATCCCAATAACGAAAACATGTTTATGGTGCCCATTAAAAGAGATTATTACAAGAATCCATTTTGTCTCATTTGATGGACGTACTTTAATTCAAAGGAAAATGGTGGAAAGATGCTTTTCTTGCAAAACCAAACCACGAATATTGTGTACCTAAATGATGAGAATGTGCTTGTCGTGCCAAATAACAAAAAGAAAGGATTCAAGAATGCATGTTGCCTTATTTCACAAACAAAGTTTAATTCAATGGAAATTCGTAGAAAAAAGCCTATTCTTGCAAAACCAAAGCTAAAATATTGTGTATCCCAGCAAGAAGAACATGCTTAAGTGCCCATTAATAAAAGGAAAAGAGATTATTATAGGAATCCATGCTTGTTCTATTTGATGGACATACCTTGATTCAAAGGAAAATGGTGGAACAAAGCTTTTCTTGTGAAACCATTGCATGAGTATTGTGAACCCTAATGATAAGAATGCGTTTATGGTGCCGAATAACAAAAGGAATGGATTCACAAGTGCATGTTGTCTAATTTCGTAGATGAACTTGGATTTAAAGGAAATTGGTAGGCTTACAAAACCAAAGCAAGAATATTGTGCATCCCAATAATGAGAAAATGTTTATGGTGCCTAATAATAAAAGGAAAGGAAATTATTACAAGAATCGTTGTTTGTCCTATTCGATGGATGTACCTTAATTCTAAGGAAAATGATGCAACGAAGCTTTTCTTGCTAAACCAAAGCCCAACTATTGTGTACCCCAATGATGAGTACATACTTATGGTGCCCATTAACAAAAGGATAGGTTTCAAGAATGCAAGTTGTCTAATTTCATAGATGAACTTGGATTTAAAGGAAATTGGAGGAAAAAAGCAAAGAACGAATATTATGCATCCCAATAGCGAGAACATGTTTATGATGTCCAATAATAAAACGAAAGGAGATTATTACAAGAATCGATTTGTCTCATTTGACGAACATACTTTGACTCTAAGGAAAATGGTGGAAAGAAGCTTTTCTTATGAAATCAAAGCATGAATATTGCGTACCCCAATGATAAGAATGTGCTTGTGGTGCCCAATAATAGAAAAAAAGGATTCAAGAATGCATATTATCTCATTTCACAAATAACATTTGGTTCAAAGGAAATTTGTTAAAAAAATCTATTCTTGCAAAACCAAAGCTTAAACAATATGTATCCCAATAAGGAGAACATGTTTATGGTGCCCAATAATAAAAGTAAAAGGGATTATTACAAGAATCCATGTTTATCCTATTTGATGGATGTACCTTGATTCTAAGGAAAGTGGTGGAACAAAGCTTTTCTTGTGAAACCAAAGTACAAATTTTGTGTACCCCAAGGATGAGAATGTGTTTATGGTGCCGAATAACAAAAAAAAAAGGATTCAAAAATGCATGTTGTCTAATTTCATCGATGAACTTGGATTGCAAGGATATTGGTGGGAAAAAAGCTTTTCTTCGAAAACTAAACCACGAATTTATGCGTCCAATAATAAGAACATGTTGTGGTGCCCAAGAATGAAGGGAAAGGAGATTATTAGAAGAATCCATGTTTGCCTCATTTGATAGATGTACTTTGATTCTAAGGAAAATGGTGGAAAAAAGCTATTCTTGCAAAATCAAAGCATGAATATTATGTACCCAAATAATGATAACATGCTTATGGCACCCAATAACAGAAGGAAAGGATTCAAAAATGCATGTTGTCTCATTTCACAAAAAAAGTTTGATTCGATGAAAATTCATGAAAAAAATCTATTCTTGCAAAACCAAAGCTCTAAAATTATATATCCCAATAAGGAGAACATTTTTAAGGTGCCCAATAGTAAAAGGAAAGGAGATTATTATAGGAATCCATGCTTGTCCTATTTGATGGATGTACCTTGATTCTAAGGAAAATGGAGGAACGAAGTTTTTCTTGCGAAACCAAAGCACGAAAATTTTGTACCCCAACGATGAGAACATGTTTATGGTGCCCAGTAACAAAAGGACAGGGTTTAGGAATGCAATTTGTCTAATTTCATAGATAAACTTGGAGTTCAAGGAAATTGGTGGAAAAAAGGCTTTTCTTGCAAAACCAAAGCTTGAATATTGTACTTCCCAATAACAAGAAAATATTTATGATGCCAAATAATAAAAGGAAAATAGATTATTACAAGAATCCATGTTTGTCTCATTTGATAGATGTACTTCAATTTTGAGGAAAATGGTCGAAATAAGCTTTTTTTGCCAACCAAAGCACAAATGTTGTATATCCCAATGATGAGAATGTGCCTGTGGTGCCCAATAACAAAAGGAAAAGATTCAAGAATGCATGTTGTCTAATTTTGTAGATGAACTTGGATTTGAAGGAAATTAGTGGAAAAAAAGATTTTTTTTCAAAACCAAAGCACGAATATTGTGCATCCCAATAATGAAACTTGTTTGTGAGGCCCAATAATAAAAGGAAAGGAGATTATAACAAGAATCCATGTTTCTCTCATTTGACTGACATACTTTGATTCTAAGGAACATGATGGAAAGAAACTTTTCTTCCAAAATCAAAGCATGAATATTATGCACCCAAATGATGCGAATGTGTTTATGGTGCCTAATAACAAAAGGGTGGGGTTCAAGAATGCATGTTGTTTGATTTCATACGTGGGCTTGGATATGGTGGAAAAAAAAGCTTTTCTTGGTAAACCAAAGCACAAATATTATGCATTCCAATTATGGTGCCTAATAACAAATAGAAAGGAGATTATTACAAGAATACATGTCTGTCCCATTTGATGGGGGTACTGTGATTCTAAGGAAAATGGTGGAACGAACCTTTTCTTGCGAAACCAAAGAATGAGTATTGTGTGCCACAATGATAAGAATGTGTTTATGCAATCAAATAATGAAAGGAAAGGAATCAAGAATGTATGTTGTCTAATTTCACGGAACAACTTTGATTCAAAGGAAATTGGAGGACAAAAACCCTTGCTCGCAAAATCAAAGCATCAATATTGTGCATCCCAATAATGAGAACATGTTTATGGTGCCCAGTAATAAAAGGAAAGAGATTATTACAAGAATCCACGTTTGTCTTAGTTGATGGACATACCTTGATTTTAAGGAAAATGGTGGAAAGAAACTTTTCTTATGAAACCAAGGCACAAATATTATGGACCCCAATGATGAAAAAGTGTTTATGATGTCCAATAACAAAATGAAAGGCTTTAAGACTACAGCTATCTAATTTCGTAGATGAAATTGGATTTCAAGGAAATTAGTGGAAAGAAAAGCTTTTCTTGTAAAATCAAAGCATAAATATTGTGCATCCCAATAATGAAAGGAAAGGATATTATTACAAGAATCCATGTTTGTCTCATTTGATGGACGTACTTTGATTCTAAGGAAAATAGTGGAACAAAGCTTTTCTTGCGAAACCAAAGCACGAATATTGTGTACCCAAATGATGAGAACGTGTTTGTGGTGCCCAATAACAAAAGGAAAGGATTCAAGAATGCATGTTCTCCCATTTCACAAATAAAGTTTGATTCAATGGAAATTGATGGAAAAAAAATCTATTCTTGCAAAACCAAAGCTCAAATATTGTGTATCCTAATAAAGAAAGCATGTTTATGGTGCCCAATTTTTAAAGGAAAAGAGATTATTGCAAGAATCCATGTTTGTCCCATTTGATGGACATACCTTGATTCTAAGGAAAATGGCGAAATAAAGCTTTTCTTGCAAAACCAAAGCACGAATATTGTGTACCCCAATGAGAAGAACGTGTTTATAGTGCCAAATAACAATTGAAAAGATTCAAGAATGCAAGTTGTCTAATTTCGTAGATGAACTTGGATTTAAAGGAAATTGTTGGAAAAATAAGCTTTTCTTGCAAAATCGAAGCACGGATATTGTGCATCCTAATAATTAGAAAATGTTTATGTGCCCAATAATAAAAGTAAAGGAGATTATTACAAAAATCCATGTTTGTCTCATTTGACAGACATACTTTGATTCTAAGGAAAATGGTGGAACGAAGCTTTTCTTGCTAAACTAAAGCATGAATATTGTGTACCCTTACGAGAAGAATATGTTTATAGTGCCAAACAACAAAGGAAAAGATTCAAGAATGCATGTTGTCTAATTTCATAGATGAACTTGGATTTGAAGGAAATTGGTGGAAAAATAAGCTTTTCTTGCAAAACCAAAGCTCGGATATTATGCATCCCAATAATGAGAAAATGTTTATGGTGCCCAGTAATAAAAGGAAAGGAGATTATTACAAGAATTCATGATTATCTTATTTGATGAATGTATTTTGATTATATGGAAAATGGTGGAAGGAAACTTTTCTTCCAAAACCAAAGCATGAATATTGTGGACCCTAATGATGAGAACGTGTTTATGGTGCCCAATAACAAAAGGACAGGGTTCAAGAATGCATGTTGTCTAATTTCATAGATGAACTTGGATTTAAAGGAAATTAGAGAAAAAAAAGCTTTTCTTGCAAAATCAATGCACGAATATTGTGCATCCTAATAATGAAAACATGTTTATGATGCCCAATACAAGAATCCATGTTTATCCCATTTGATGGATGTACCTTGATTCTAAGGAAAACGGCGGAATGAACCTTTTCTTATGAAATCGAAGCATGAATGTTGTGTACCCTAACGATAAGAATGTGTCTATACTGTCGAATAACGAAAGGAAAGGATTCAAGAATGCATGTTGTTTAATTTCACAAATAAACTTTGATTCTAGTGGGAAAAAAAACCTTTTCTTGCAAAATCGAAGCACGAATATTGTGCATCCCAATAATGAGAACATATTTATGGCGCCCAGTAATAAAAGGAAAAGAGATTATTGCAAGATCCCTATTTGTCTTAGTTGATGAACGTACTTTGATTTTAAGGAAAATGGTGAAAAAAACTTCTCTTGTGAAACCAAAGCATGAATATTATGGACCCTAATGTTAAGAACGTGTTTATGATGTCTAATAACAAAAAGACAGTTTTCAAGACTGCATGTTGTCTAATTTCGTTGATGAACTTGGATTTCGAGGAAATTGGTGGAAAGAAAAAATTTTCTTGCAAAACCAAAGCATGAATATTGTGCATCCCAATAATGAGAACAGGTTTGTGGTGCCTAATAATGAGAAGAAAGGATATTATTTCAAGAATCCATGTTTGTCTCATTTGACAGACGTACTTTGATTAAAATAATGGAAAGAAGCTTTTCTTGTGAAACCAACGCATGAATATTGTGTGCCCAAATGATGAGAACATGCTTTCGGTGCCCAATAACTAAAGGAAAGGATTCAAGAATGCATGTTCTCTCATTTCACAAACAAAGTTTGATTCAATGGAAATTCAAGGAAAAAATCTATTCTTGAAAACCTAAAGCTCAAATATTGCATTTCCCAATAGAGAGAGCATGTTTATGGTGCCCAATAATAAAAGAAAAACAGATTATTACAAGAATCCATGTTTGTCCCATTTTGATGGACGTACCTTGATTCTAAGGAAAATGGTGAAATAAAGCTTTTCTTGCAAAACCAAAGCATGAATATTGTGTGCCTCTATGATAAGAATGTGTTTATGGTGCTGAACGACAAAAGGGAAGGATTCAAGAATGCATGTTGTCTAATTTCATAGATGAACTTCGATTTAAAGGAAATTGATGGAAAAAAATTTTTTCTTGCAAAACCAAATCATGAATATTGTGCATCCCAATAATGAGAACTTGTTTGTGATGCCCAATAATAAAAGGAAAGGAGATAATAAGAAGAATCCATGTTTCTCTCATTTGACTGATGTACTTTATTTCTAAGGAACATAATGGAAAGAATCTCTTCTTCCGAAACCAAAGCATAATATTGTGCACCTAGATAATGCGAATGTGCTTATGGTGCCCAATTTCAAGAATGCATGTTGTCTAATTTCATAGGCAAGCTTGGATATGAAGGAAATTGGAGGAAAAAAAAAGCTTTTCTTGCTAAACTAAAGCACATATATTATGCATCCCAGTAATGAGAACATGTTTATTGTGCCCAATAACAAATGGAAAAAAGATTATTACAAGAATCTATAGTTGTCCCATTTGATGGATGTACCATGATTCTAAGGAAAATGGTGGAATAAACCTTTTCTTATGAAACCAAAGCATGAATATTGTGTACCCTAATGATAAGAACGTGTTTATGCAGTCGAATAACAAAAGAAAAGGATTCAAGAATGCATGTTGTCTAATTTCACGGATGAACTTTGACTCAAAGAAAATTAGACAAAAAAAACCTTTTCTTTCAAAACCAAAGCATCAATATTGTGCATCCTAATAATGACAACAAGTTTATGGTGCCCAGTAATAAAAGAAAGGAGATTATTACAAGAATCCATGTTTGTCTTAGTTGATGGATGTACTTTGATTTTAAGGAAAATGGTGGAAAGAAAACTT
The DNA here is from genome assembly GCA_029448705.1 of Adansonia digitata. Lineage (NCBI taxonomy): Eukaryota > Viridiplantae > Streptophyta > Magnoliopsida > Malvales > Malvaceae > Adansonia > Adansonia digitata. Next base: position 37,451 of record JAQSVH010187827.1, on the reverse strand, counting down.
TCTTGTGAAACTAAAGCATGAATATTGTGGACCTCAATGATGAGAACGTGTTTATGATGTCCAATAAAAAAATGATAGGCTTCAAGGCAGTATGTTGTCTAATTTCATAGATGAACATGGATTTCAAGGAAATTGGTGGAAAGAGAAGCTTTTCTTGCAAAACTAAAGCATAAATACTGTGCATCCCAATAATGAGAACATGTTTGTGGTACCCAATAATGAAAGGAAAGGAGATTATTACAAGAATCCACGTTTGCCTTATTTGACGAATGTATTTTGATTCTATGGAAAATGGTGGAAAGAAGCTTTTCTTGCGAAACCAAAGGACAAATATTGTGTACCCAAATGATGAGAATATCTTTGTGGCGCCCAATAATAAAATGAAAGGATTCAAGAATGCATGTTCTCTTATTTCACAAACAAAGTTTGATTCAATGGAAATTTAGGGAAAAAATCTATTCTTGTAAAACCAAAGCTCAAATATTGTGTATCCTAACAAGGAGAGCATGTTTTGGTGCCCAATAACAAAAGGAAAAGAGATTATTATAGGAATCCATGTTTGCCCTATTTGATGAGCGTACCTTGATTCTAAGGAAAATGGTGGAAAAAAGCTTTTCTTGCAAAACCAAAGCATGAATATTTTGTACCACAATAAGAAGAATATGTTTATGGTGCCAAATAACAAAAGGAAAAGAATCAAGAATGCATGTTCTCTCATTTAGTAGATAACTTAGATTTGAAGGAAATTGGTGGAAAAAAAGCTTTTCTTGCAAAAACAAAGCACGGATATTATGCATCCCAATAATGAGAATGTTTATGGTGCCCAATAATAAAGGGAAAGGAGATTATTACAAGAATCCTTGTTTGTCTCATTTGGCAGATGTACTTTGATTCTAAGGAGAATGGTGGAATCAAGCTTTCCTTGCTAAACCAAATCATGAATATTGTGTACCCCAATAATAAGAATGTGTTTATGGTGCTAAATAACAAAAGGAAAGGATTCAGGAATGCATGTTGTCTAATTTCATAGATGAACTTGGATTTGAGGGAAATTGGTGGAAAAAAAAGCTTTTCTTGCAAAACCAAAGCACAGATATTTTGCATCCCAATTATGAGAAAATGTTAATGGTGCCCAATAATAAAAGGAAGAGAGATTATTACAGGAATCCATGTTTGTCTCACTTGATGGACGTACTTTGATTCTATAAAAAAGGGTGGAAGGAAACTTTTCTTCCGAAACCAAAGTAGAATATTGTGGATGCTAATGATGAGAACATGTTTATGGTGCCCAAAACAAAAAGACAAGGTTCAAGAATGTTTGTTGTCTAATTTCATAGATGAATTGGGATTTAAATGAAATTACAGGAAAAAAAGCTTTTCTAGCAAAACCAATGCACAAATATGGTGCATCTCGATAATGAGAACATGTTTGTGATGCCTAATAATAAAAGGAAAAGAGATTATTACAAGAATCCATGTTTCTCTCATTTGACTGATGTACTTTGATTCTAATGAAAATGGTCGAAGGAAACTTTTCTTGCAAAACCAAAGCATAAATATTATGGACCCCAATGATGCGAATGTGTTTATGGTGCCCAATTATAAAAGGATGGGATTCAAGAATGCATGTTGTCTAATTTCATAAATGAGCTTGGACATGAAGGAAATTGGTGGAAAAAAGCATTTCTTGCAAAACCAAAGCATGAATATTGTGCATCATAATATTGAAAACATGTTTATGGAGCCCAATAACAAGAGGAAAGGAGATTATTACAAGAATCCATGTCTGTCCCATATGATGGATGTACCTTGATTCTAAGGAAGATGGTGGAATGAACCTTTTCTTGTGATACCAAAGCATGAATATTGTGTATCCAAATGATAAGGATGTGTTTATGCTATTGAATAATGAAAGGAAAGGATTCAAGACTGCAAGTTGTCTAATTTCACGGATGAACTTTGATTCGAAGGAAATTAAAGAAAAAAAGCCTTTTCTTTCAAAACCAAAGCATCGATATTGTGCATCCAATAATGAGAACATGTTTATGGCACCCAGTAATAAAAGGAAAAGAGATTATCGCAAGAATCCATAGTTGTCTTAGTTGAGGGACGTATTTTGATTTTAAGGAAAATGGTGGAAAGAAACATTTCTTGTGAAACCAAAGCACGAATATTATGGATCCTAATGATGAGAGCATGTTTATGATGTCCAATAACAAAAGGACAGGCTTCAAGACTGCATGTTGTCTAATTTCATAAATGAACTTGGATTTCAAGGAAATTGGTGGAAAGAAAAGCTTTACTTGCAAAATCAAAGCATGAATATTATGCATCCCAATAATGAGAACATGTTTGTGGTGCACAACAATGAAAGGAAATAAGATTACCACAAGAATCCATGTTTGTCTCATTTGACGGATGTACTTTGATTCTAAGCAAAATGGTGGAAAGAAGCTTTTCTTGCAAAACCAATGCACGAATATCGTGCACCCAAATGATGAGAATGTGCTTGTGGTGCCTAATAACAAAAGGAAAGGATTCAAAAATGCATGTTCTCTCATTTCATAAATAAAGTTTGATTCAATCGAAATTTGTGCAAAAAAAATCTAATCTTCCAAAACCAAAGCTTAGATATTATGTATCCCAATAAGGAGAGCATGTTTATGGTGCCCGATAATACAAGGAAAAGAGATTATTACAAAAATCCATGTTTGTCCCACTTGACGGATGTACCTTGATTCTAAGGAAAATGGTGGAACGAATCTTTTCTTGCGAAACCAAAGCACAAATATTGTGTACCCCAATGATGAGAATGTGTTTATGGTGCCAAATAACAAAAGGAAAGGATTCAAAAATGCCCGTTGTCTAATTTCATAGATGAACTTGGATTCGGAGAAAATTGATGGAAAAAAAAGCTTTTCTTGCAAAACCAAAGCATGAATATTATGCATCCCAGTAATAAGAAAATGTTTCTGGTGCCAATAATAAAAGGAAAGGAGACTGTTACAAGAACCATGTTTGTCTCATTTGACGGATGTACTTAGATTCTAAGGAAAATGGTGGAAGGAAACTTCTATTCCGAAACCAAATTATGAATATTGTGGACCCTAATGATGAGAACGTGTTCCCAATAACAAAAGCACAGGGTTCAAGAATGGTTGTTGTCCAATTTCATAGATGAACTCCATTTTAAAGGAAATTGGAGGACAAAAAATACTTTTCTTGCAAAACAAAGTCACAAATATTATGCATCCCAATAATGAGAACATGTTTATGGCACCCAGTGATAAAAGGAAAAGAGATTATTACATGAATCCATGTTTGTCTTAGTTGACAGACTTACTTTGATTTTAAGGAAAATGGTGGAAAGAAACATTTCTTGTGAAACCAAAGCATGAATATCATGGGCCCCAATGATGAGAGCGTGTTAATGATGTCTAATAACAAAAGGACGGGCTTCAAGACTACATGTTGTCTAATTTCATAGATAAACTTGGATTTCAAGGAAATTAGTAGAAAGAAAAGCTTTACTTGCAAAACCAAAGCATGAATATTGTGCATCCCAATAATGAGAACATGTTTATGGCACCCAGTAGTAAAAGGAAAGGAGATTATCGCAAGAATCCATATTTGTCTTAGTTGAAGGACGTATTTTGATTTTAAGGAAAATGGTAGAAAGAAACATTTCTTATGAAACCAAAGCATCAATATTATGGATCCCAATGATGAGAATGTGTTTATGATATCCAATAACAAAAGGACGGGCTTTAAGACTGCATGTTGTCTAATTTCATAGATGAACTTGGATTTCAAGGAAATTGGTGGAAAGAAAAGCTTTACTTGCAAAACCAAAGCATGAATATTGTGCATCCCAATAATGAGAACATGTTTGTGGTGCACAACAATGAAAGGAAAGGAGATTACTACAAGGATCCATGTTTATCTCATTTGATGGATATACTTTGATTCTAAGCAAAATCGTGGAAAAAAGCTTTTCTTGTGAAACCAACGCATGAATATGATGCACCCAAATGATGAGAATGTGCTTGTGGTGCCTAATAACAAAAGGAAAGGATTCAAAAATGCATGTTCTCTCATATCACAAATAAAGTTTGATTCAATCAAAATTTGTGCAAAAAAAAAAATCTAATCTTGCAAAACCAAAGCTCAGATATTGTGTATCCCTATAAGGAGAGCATGTTTATAGTGCCTAATAATACAAGGAAAAGAGATTATTACAATACTCCATGTTTGTCCCATTTGACAGATGTACCTTGATTCTAAGGAAAATGGTGGAACGAAGCTTTTCTTGCGAAACCAAAGGACAAATATTGTGTACCCTAACGATGAGAATGTGTTTATGGTGCCAAATAACAAAAGGAAAGGATTCAAAAATGCATGTTGTCTAATTTCATAGATGAACTTGGATTTGAAGAAAATTGTTGGAAAAAAAAGCTTTCTAGCAAAACCAAAGCACGAATATTATGCATCCCAGTAATGAGAAAATGTTTCTGGTGCCCAATAATAAAAGGAAAGGAGATTGTTACAAGAATCCATGTTTGTCTCATTTCACGGATGTACTTTGATTCTAAGGAAAATGGTGGAAGAAAACTTTTATTCTGAAACCAAATTATGAATATTATGGACCCTAATGATGAGAACGTGTTTATGGTTCCCAGTAACAAAAGCACGGGGTTCAAGAATGCTTGTTGTCCAATTCATAGATGAACTTCATTTTAAAGGAAATTAGAGGAAAAAATGCTTTTCTTGCAAGACAAAGTCACGAATATTGTGCATCCCAATAATGAGAACATGTTTATGATACCCAATAATAAAAGGAAAAGAGATTATTACAAGAATCCATGTTTCTCTCATTTGACTAACGTACTTTGATTCTAACAAAAATGGTGGAAGGAAACTTTTCTTGCGAAACCAAAGCACAAATATTGTGGACCCTAATGATGCGAATGTGTTTATGGTACCCAATAATAAAAGGATGGGCTTCAAGAATCCATGTTGTCTAATTTCATAGATGAGCTTTGATATGAAGGAAATTAGTGGAAAAAAGCATTTCTTGCATAACCAAAGCACGAATATTGTACATCCCAAAAATGAGAACATGCTTGTGGTGCCCAATAACAGAAGGAAAGGAGATTATTACAAGAATTCATGTCTATCCCATTTGATGGACGTACCTAGATTCTAAGAAAAATGGTAGAAGAAACCTTTTCTTGCGAAACCAAAGCAAAAATATTGTATACCCCAATGATAAAAACATGTTTATGCTATCGAATAATGAAAAGAAAGAATTCAAGAATGCATGTTGTCTATTTTCACGGATGAACTTTGATTCGAAGGAAATTAGAGGAAAAAAAAACCTTTTCTTGCAAAACCAAAGCACGAATATTATGCATCCCAATAATGAGAACATGTTTATGGTGCCCAGTGATAAAAGGAAAAGAGATTATTACATGAATCCATGTTTGTCTTAGTTGACGGACTTACTTTGATTTTAAGGAAAATGATGGAAAGAAACTTTTCTTGTGAAACCAACGCATGAATATTGTGGAACCCAATGATGATAACATGTTTATGATGTCCAATAACAAAAAGACGGGTTTCAAGACTGCTTGTTGTGTAATTTCACAGATGAACTTGGATTTGAAGGAAATTGGTGGAAAGAAAAGCTTTTCTTGCAAGACCAAAGCATGAATATTATGTATCCCAATTATGAGAACATGTTTGTGGTGCCCAATAATGAAAGGAAAGGAGATTATTGCAAGAATCCATGTTGTCTCATTTGACGGATATACTTTGACTCTAAGGAAAATGGCGGAAAGAAGCTTTTCTTGTGAAACCAAAGCATGAATATTGTGCACCCAAATGATGAGAATATGTTTATGGTGCCTAATAACAAAAGGAAAGGATTCAAGAATGCATGTTCTCTTATTTCACAAATAAAGTTTGATTTAATGGAAATTCGAGGAAAAAAATCTATTCCCCTAAAACTAAAGCTCAAATATTGTGTATCCTAATAAGGAGAGCATGTTTATGGTGGCCAATAATAAAAGGAAAAAAGATTATTATAGGAATCCATGTTTGTCCCATTTGACAAACGTACCTTGATTCTAAGGAAAATGGTGGAACAAAGCTTTTCCTACGAAACCAAAGCATGAATATTGTGTACCCCAACAACGAGAATGTGCTTATGGTGCCAAATAACAAAAGGAAAGGATTCAAGAATGCATGTTGTCTTATTTCGGAGATGAACTTGGATTTAAAGGAAATTGGTGGAAAAAAAAGCTTTTCCTCTAAAACCAAAGCATGAATATTGTGCATCCCAATAATGAAAAAATGTTTACGTTGCCCAATAATAAAAGGAAAGGAGATTATTACAAGAATTATGTTTCTTTCATTTGACAGACGTACTTTGATTCCAAGGAAAATGGTGGAAGGAAACTTTTCTTTTGAAACCAAATTATGAATATTGTGGACCATAATAATGAGAATGTGTTTATGGTGCCCAATAATAAAAGGACGGGGCTCAAGAATTATTATTGTCTAATTTCATAGATAAACTTGGATTTAAAGAAAATTGGAGGGAAAAGAAGCCTTTCTTGCAAAACTAATGCATGAATATTATGCATCCCAAAACATGTTTATGATGCCCAATAATAAAAGGAAAGGAGATTATTACAAGAATCCATGTTTCTTTCATTTGACTAACATACTTTGATTCTAAGAAAAATGGTAGAAGGAAGCTTTTCTTACGAAACCAAAGCACGAATATTGTAGACCCCAATGATGCGAATGTGTTTATGGTGCCAATAATAAAAGGATGGGATTCAAGAATGCATGTTGTCAAATTTCATAGATGAGCTTGGATATGAAGGAAATTGGTTGAAAAAAATACATTTCTAGAAAAACCAAAGCATGAATATTGTGCATCCCAATAACGAGAACATGTTTATGGTGCCCAATAACAAAAGGAAAGGATATTATTTACAAGAATCCATGTCTGTCCCATTTGATGGTCATACCTTGATTCAAAGGAAAATGGCAGAACAAACCTTTTCTCGCAAAACCAAAGCACAAAAATTGTGTACCCTAATGATAAGAACATGTTTATGTTGTCGAATAATGAAAGGAAAGGATTCAAGAATGCATGTTGTCAAATTTCACGGATGAACTTTGATTAGAAGGAAATTGGAGGGAAAAAAAACTCTTCTTGCAAAACCAAACAAGAATATTATGCATCCTAATAATAAGAACATGTCTATGGCACCCAGTAATAAAAAGAAAAGAGATTATTGCAAGAATCCTTGTTTGTCTTAGTTGACAGACTTACTTTGATTTTAAGGAAGATAGTGGAAAGAAAATTTTCTTGTGAAACCAAAGCACATATATTGTTGACCCCAATGATAAGAATGAGTTTATGATGTCTGATAACCAAAGGACAGGTTTCAAGACTACTATCATCTAATTTCATAGATGAACTTGGATTGAAAGGAAATTGGTGGAAACAAAAACTTTTCTTCCAAAACCAGAGCATGAATATTGTTCATCCCAATAATGAGAACATGTTTGTAGTGCCCAACAATGAAAAGAAAGGAGATTTTTTCAAGAATCCATGTTTGCTTCATTTGACAGACGTACTTTAATTAAAATGGTGGAAAGAAGCTTTTCCTTCGAAACCAAAGCATGAATATTGTGTGCCCAAATGATGAGAACGTGCTTATGGTGCCCAATAACAAAAGGAAAGGATTCAAGAATGCATGTTCTCTCATTTCACAAATAAAGTTTGATTCAATGGAAATTCATGGAAAAAAATCTATTCTTGCAAAACCAAAGCTCAAATATTATGCACCCTAATAAGGAAAGCACGTTTACGGTGCCCAATAATAAAAGGAAAAGAGAGTATTATAAGAATCTATGTTTGTCCCCTTTGATTGACGTACCTTAATTCTAAGGAAAATGAAGGAACAAAGCTATTCTTGCAAAACCAAAGCACCAATATTGTGTACCCTAATGATGAGAATGTGTTTATGGTGCCGAATAACGAAAGGAAAGGATTTAAGAATGCATGTTGTCTAATTTCATAGATGAACTTGGATTTGAAGAAAATTGGTGGAAAAAAAGCTTTTCTTGCAAAACTAAAGTACGAATATTGTGCATCCCAATAATGAGAAAATATTATGGCGCCCAATAATAAAAGGAAAGGAGATAATTACAAGAATCCATGTTTGTCTTATTTGACAGACGTACTTTGATTCTAAGAAAAATGGTGGAAAGAAACTTTTCTTCCAAGACCAAACATGAATATTGTGGACCCTAATATGAGAACATGTTTATGGTGCCTAATAACAAAAGGACGAGGTTTAAAAATGCATGTTGTCTAATTTCATAGATGAACTTGGATTTGAAGGAAATTGGTGAAAAAAAAACTTTTCTTGCAAAACCAAAGGACAAATATTGTGCATCCCAATAATGAGAGCAGTTTTATGATGCCTAATAATAAAGGGAAAGTAGATTATTACAAGTATCCATGTTTCTCTCATTTGACTAATGTACTTGTTTCTAAGGAAAATGGTGGAAGGAAACCTTTCTTGCGAAACCAAAGAACGAATATTGCGAGCCCCAATGATGCGAATGTGTTTATGGTGCCCAATAACAAAAAAATAGGGTTCAAGAATGCATGTTGTCTAATTTCATAGATGAGCTTGGATATGAAGGAAATTGTCGAAAATAAGATTTTCTTGCAAAACCAAAGCACGAATATTGTGCATCCTAATAATGAGAACGTGTTTATAGTGCCTAATAAGAAAAGGAAAGGAGATTATTACAAGTATCCATGTATGTCCCATTTGATGGACGTACCTTGATTCAAAGGAAAATGGTGGAATGAACCTTTTCTTATGAAACGAAAGCACGAATATTGTGTATCCCAATAATAAAAACGTGTTTATGCTATGGAATAACGAAAGAAAAGGATTCAAGAATGCATGTTGTCTAATTTTGTGGATGAACTTTGATTCAAAGGAAATTGGAGGAAAAAAAACATTTTCTTGTAAAACCAAAGCACGAATATTATACGTCCCAATAATGAGAACATGTTTATGATGCCCAGTAATAACAGGAGAAAAGATTATTACAAGAATCCATGTTTGTCTTAGTTGACAGGCGTACTTTGATTTTAAAGAAAATGGTGGAAAGAAATGTTTCTTGTAAAACCAAAGCATGAATATTGTGGATGCTAATGATGAGAACATGTTTATGATGTCCAATAACAAAAGGACAGGTTTCAAGACTGCATGTTGTCTAATTTCATAGATGAACTTGGATTTTAAGGAAATTGGTGGAAAAAAAAGCTTTTCTTGGAAAGCCAGAGCATGAATATTATGCATCCCAATAATGAGAACATGTTTGTGGTGCCCAATACTAAAAGAAAAAGAGATTATTACAAGAATCCATGTTTGTCTCATTTGGTGGACGTACTCTGATTCTAAGGAAAATAGTGGGAAGAAACTTTTCTTGCAAAACCAAAGCACGAATATTTTGTACCCCAATGATAAGAACGTGTTTATGCTATCGAATAATGAAAGGAAAGGATTCAAGAATGCATGTTGTCTAATTTCATGGATGAACTTTGATTTGAAGGAAATTAGAGGAAAAAAAACCTTCTCTTACAAAACCAAAGCATGAATATTGTGCAACCCAATAGTGAGAACATGTTTATGGTGACTAGTAATAAAAGGAAATGAGATTATTACAAGAATCCATGTTTGTCTTATTTGACGAACGTACTTTGATTCTAAGAAAAATGATGGGAAAAAGCTTTTCTTGCTAAACTAAACAACGAGTATTTTGTGCCCAAATGATGAGAACGAGCTTGTTGTGCCCAATAACAAAAGGAAAGGATTCAAGAATGCATGTTCTCTCATTCCATAAGTAATGTTTGATTCAATGGAAATTCATGGAAAAGAATCTATTCATGCAAAACCGAAGCTTAAAGTTTACCCCAATAAGGAGAACATGTTTATGGTGCCCAATAATGAAAAGAAAAGTGATTATTATAGAAATCCATGTTTGTCCCATTTGATGGTCACACTTTTATTCTAAGGAAAATGGTGGAATGAAGCTTTTCTTCGAAAACCAAAGTACGAATATTGTGTACCCCAATGATGAGAATGTGTTTATAGTGCCGAATAACAAAAGAAAAGGATTCAAGAATGCATGTTGTCTAATTTCATGGATGAACTTTGATTCAAAGGAAAATGGAGGAAAAAAACCTTTTCTTACAAAACCAAAGCATAAATATTATGCATTCCAATAATGAGAACATGTTTATGGCGTACAGTAATAAAAAGAAAAAAGATTATTTAAGAATCAATGCTTGTCTTAGTTGACAGACATACTTTGATTTTAAGGGAAATGGTGGAATGAACCTTTTCTTGCGAAACCAAAGCATGAATATTGTGCAACCCCAATGACAAGAATGTGTTTATGCTATCAAATAATGAAAGGAAAGCATTAAAGATTGCATGTTGTCTAATTTCATAGATAAACTTTGATTTGAAGGAAATTGGAGGAAGAAAAACCATTTTTTTACAAAACCAAAGCGCGAATATTGTACATCCCAATAATTCGAACATGTTTATGGTCTAAGTAATAAAAGGAAAAGAGATTATTACAGGAATCCATATTTGTCTTAGTTGACGGATGTACTTTGATTTTAAGGAAAATGGTAGAACAAACCTTTTCTTGCGAAACCAAAGCACGAATATTATGTACCAATGATAAGAACATGTTTGTGTTGTCGAAAAACAAAAGGAAATGATTCAAGAATGCATGTTGCCTAATTTCATGGATGAACTTTGATTTGAAGAAAATTGGCAGAAAAAAAACCTTTTCTTGCAAAATCGAAGCACGAATATTATGCATGCCAATATGAGAACATGTTTATGGAGCCCAGTAATAAAAGGAAAAGAGATTATTACAAGAATCCATGTTGGTCTTAGTTGATGGACATAATTTGATTTTAAGGAAAATGTTGGAAAGATACTTTTCTTGAAAAAATCAAAGCACGAATATTATGGACCCTAGTGATGAGAACATATTTATGATGCCAAATAACAAAATGACGGGTTTCAAGACTACATGTTGTCTAATTTCATAGATGACTTGAATTTGAAGGAAATTAATGGAAAGAGAAGCTTTTCCTGCAAAATCAAACCATGAATATTGTGCATGCCAATAATGAGAACAAGTTTGTTGTCCCCAATAATAAAAAGAAAAAAAAATTATCACAAGAATCCAAGTTTGTCACACTTGACGGACGCACTTTGTTTCTAAAGAAAATGGTGGACAGAAGCTATTCTTGTGAAACCAAAGCACAAATATTGTGTACCCAAATGATGAAAACATGCTTGTTGTGGCCAATAACAGAAGAAAAGGATTCAAGAATGCATGTTCTCTTATTTTGCAAATAAAGTTTGATTCCATGGAAATTCATGGAAAAAAATCAATTCTTGCAAAACCAAAGCTCAAATATTGTGTACCCGAGTAAGGAGAGCATGTTTGTGGTGCCCAATAATAAAATTAAAAGAGATTATTATAGAAATCCATGTTTGTCCCATTTGATGGACGTACCTTGATTCTAAGGAAAATAGTGGAATGAAGCTTTTCTTGGGAAACCAAAGCACGAATATTGTGTACCCCAACGATGAGAATGTGTTTATTGTGATGAATAACAAAAGGAAAGGATTCAAGAATGCATGTTGTCTAATTTCAAATATGAACTTGGATTTGAAGGAAATTGGTGGAGAAAAAAAAGCTTTTCTTGCAAAACAAAAGCACGAATATTTTGCATCCTAATAATGAGAAAATGTTTACAGTGCCTAATAATAAAAGGAAAGGAGATTATTGCAAGAATCCATGTTTGTCTCATTTGACGGACGTACTTTGATTCTAAAGAAAATGTAGGAAAGAAACTTTTCTTCTGAAACCAAAGCATGAATATTGTGGACCCTAATGATGAGAACGTGTTTTTGGTGCCTAGTAACAAAAGTATGGGGTTCAAGAATGCATGTTGTCTAACTTCATAGATGAACTTGGATTCAAAGGAAATTGGTGGAAAAAGAAAGCTTTTCTTGCAAAACCAAAGCATGAATATTGTACATCCTAATAACGAGAACATGTTTATGATGCCCATAACAAAAGGAAAGGAGATTATTACAAGAATCCATGTTTCTCTCATTTGACTAACGTACTTTGATTCCAAGGAAAATGATGAAAAGAAACTTTTCTAGCAAAACCAAAGCATGAATATTGCGGGACCCAATGATGCAAATGTGTTTATGGTGCCTAATAACAAAAGGATGGGGTTCAAGAGTGCATGTTGTTTGATTTCATAGATGAGCTTGGATATGAAGGAAATTGGCGGAAAAAAAAGCTTTTATTGCAAAGCCAAAGCATGAATATTATGCATCCTAATAATGAGAACATGTTTATAGTGCCCAATAACAAAAAGAAAGAAGATTATTACAAGAATCCATGTCTATCCCATTTGATGGATGTAGCTTGATTCTAAGGAAAATGCTGGAAAGAACCTTTTCTTACTAAATGAAAGCACGAATATTGTGTATCCCAATGATAAGAACGTGTTTATTCTGTCGAATAACGAAAGAAAATGATTCAAGAATGCACGTTGTCTAATTTTGTGGATGAACTTTGATTTGAAGGAAATTGAAGGAAAAAAACATTTTCTTGCAAAACCAAAGCACAAATATTGTGCATCCCAGTAACAAGAACATATTTATGGCACCTAGTAATAAAAGGAAAAGAGATTATTACAAGAATCCATGTTTGTCTTAGTTGACAGATGTACTTTGATTTTTAGGAAAATGGTGGAAAAAAACTTTTCTTGTGAAACCAAAGCATGAAAATTATGGACCCCAGTGATGAGAACGTGTTTATGATGTCCAATAACAAAAGGATGGGTTTCAGGATTGCGTGTTGTCTAATTTCATCGATGAACCTGGATTTCAAGGAAATTGGTGGAAAAAAAAGCCTTCCTTGCAAAACTAAGGCAAGAATATTGTGCATCCCAAAAATGAGAACATGTTTGTGGTGTCGAATAATGAAAGAAAAAGAGATTATTACAAGAATCGATGTTTGTCTCACTTGACAAATGTACTTTGATTCTAATGATAATGGTGGAAAGAAGTTTTTTTTGTGAAACCAAAGCACAAATATTGTGTACCCAAATGATTGGAACGTTCTTTGTGGTGCCCAATAACAAAAGGAAAGGATTCAAGAATGCCTATTCTTTCATTTCACAATTAAAGTTTGATTCAATGGAAATTTAGGGGGAAAAAAATCTATTCTTGGAAAACCAAAGCTCAAATATTATGTATCCCAATAAGGAGAGCATGTTTATTGTGCCTAATAATAAAAGGAAAAGAGATTATTATAGAAATCCATGTTTGTCCTATTTGATAGACATACCATGATTCCAAGGAAAATGGTGGAAAAAAACTTTTCTTGGTAAACCAAGGCACAAATATTGTGTACCCTAACGATGAGAATGTGTTTATGGTGCCGAATAACAAAAGGAAAGTATTCAAGAATGCATGTTGTCTTATTTCATAGATGAACTTGGATTTGAAGGAAATTGACGGAAAAAAAAGCTTTTCTTGCAAAACCAAAACACGAATATTGTGCATCCCAATAATGACAAAATGTTTATAGTGCCCAACAATAAAAGGAAAGGAGATTATTACAAGAATGCATGTTTGTCTCATTTGACCGATGTATTTTGATTCTAAGGAAAATGGTGGAAAGAAACTTTTCTTGCAAAACCAAAGCATGAATATTATGGAACCAAATGATGCGAATATGTTTATGGTGCCCAATAAGAAAAGGATGGGGTTGAAGAATAGATGTTCTCTAATTTCGTAGATGAGCTTGGATATGAAGGAAATTGGTGGAAAAAAACTTTTCTTCCAAAACTAAAGTACGAATATTGTGCATCCCAATAATGAGAACATGTTTATGGTGCACAATAACAAAAGGAAAAGAGATTACTACAAGAATCTGTGTCTATCCCATTTGATGGGCTTACCTTGATTCTAAGGAAAATGGTGGAATGAACCTTTTCTTGCGTAATGAAAGCACAAATATTGTGTATCCCAGTGATAAGAACGTGTTTATGCTATCAAATAATGAAAGGAAATGATTCAAGAATGTGTGTTGTCTAATTTCATGGATAAACTTTGACTCGAAGGAAACTGAAGGGAAAAAAAACCTTTTCTTGCAAAACCAAAGCACGAATATTGTGCATCCCAATAATGAGAAAATGTTTATTGTGCCCAATAATAAAAGGAAGGTAGATTATTACAAGAATCCATGTTTGTCTCATTTGATAGATGCACTTTGATTCTAGGGAAAATGGTGGAAAACATTTCTTCTGAAACCAAAGCATGAATCTTGTGGACCCTAATGATGAGAACGTGTTTATAGTGCCCAATAACAAAATGATAGGGTTCAAGAATGCATGTTGTCTAATTTAATGGATGAACTTGTATTTAAATGAAACTGGTGGAAAAAAAAGCTTTTCTAGCAAAACCAAAGCACGAACATTGTGCATCCCAATAATGAGAACAAGTTTATGATGCCCAATAATAAAAGGAAAAGAGATTATTACAAGAATCCATGTTTCTATCATTTGATTAACATACTTTGATTCTAAGGAAAATGGTGGAAAGAAACTTTACTTGCGAAAACAAAGGACGAATTTTATGGACCCCAATGATGCGAATGTGTTTATGGTGCCCACTAATAAAAGGATGGGTTCACGAATGCATGTTGTCTAATTTCATAGACGAGCTTGGATATTAAGGAAATTGGGGGAAAAAAAAGCTTTTCTTGCAAAACCAAGGCATGAATATTGTGCATCCTACTAATGAGAACATGTTTATGGTGCACAATAACAAAAGGGAAGGAGATTATTACAAGAATCCATGTTTGTCCCATTTGATGGATGTACCTTGATTCTAAGGAAAATGGTAGAATGAACCTTTTTTTGTGAAACCAAAGCACGAATATTGTGTACCCAAATGATAAGAATGTGTTTATGCTGTCGAATAATGAAAGGAAAGGATTCAAGAATGCACGTCGTCTAATTTCATGGATGAACTTTGATTTAAAGGAAATTGGAGGAAAAAAAACTTTTCTTGCAAAACCAAAGTATGAATATTAAGCATACTAATAATGGGAACACGTTTATGGTGCCCAGTAATAAAAGGAAAGGAGATTATTATAAGAATCCATGTTTGTCTTAGTTGGTAGCCATACTTTCATTTTAAGGAAAATGGTGGACAAAACTTTTCTTATGAAACCAAAGCATGAATATTGTGGATGCCAATGATAAGAACGTGTTTATGATGTCCAGTAACAAAAGGATAGGTTTCAAGGCTGCATGTCATCTAATTTCATAGATGAACTTGGATTTCAAGGTAATTAGTAGAAAGAAACATCCCAATAATGAGAACATGTTTGTGGTGCCCAATAATTAAAGGAAGGAGATTATTACAAGAATGCATGTTTATCTCATTTGACGAACGTCTTTTGATTCTTAGGAAAATGGTGTAAAGAGGTTTTTCTTGTGAAACCAAAGCACAAATATTGCATACCCAAATGATGAGAACGTGCTTGTGGTACCCAATAACAAAAGGAAAGGATTCAAGAATGCACATTCTCTCATTTCACAAATAAAGTTTGATTCAATGGAAATTCATGGAAAAAAATCTATTCTTGCAAAACCAAAGCTCAAATATTGTGTATCCCAATAAGGAGAACTTCTTTAAGGTGCCTAATAATGAATGGAAATGAGATTATTATAGCAATTCATGCTTGTCCTATTTGATGGACATTCCTTGATTCTAAGGAAAATGGTGGAATGAATCTTTTCTTGTGAAACCAAAGCATGAATATTATGTACACCAATGATGAGGATCTATTTATGGTGTCGAATACCAAGAGGAAAAGATTAAAGAATGGATTTTGTCTAATTTCGTTCATGAACTTGGATTTGAAGGATATTGATGGAAAAAAAAAGCTTTTCTTGCAAAATCAAAGCACTAATATTGTGCATCTTAGTAACGAGAACATGTTTATGATGCCTAATAATAAAAGGAAAGGAGATTATTATAAGAATCCATGTTTGTCTCATTTGACGAATGTCTTAGATTCTAAGGAAAATGGTGGAAGAAGCTTTTCTTGTGAAACCAAAGCATGAATATTGTGTGCCCCAATGATGAGAACGCGCTTATGGTGCCCAACAACAAAAAGAAAGGATTCAAGAATGCATGTGCTCTTATTTCACAAACAAACTTTGAGTCAAAGGAAATTCATGGAAAAAAAATCTATTCTTGCAAAACCAAAGCTCAAATATCCTATATCCCAATAAAGAGAACATGTTTATAGTGCCCAAAAATAAAAGGAAAAGAGATTATTAAAGGAATCCATGATTGTCCCATTTGATGGACGTACCTTAGTCTAAGGGAAATGGTGGAACAAAGCTTTTCTTGCAAAACCAAAGCACGAATATTGTGTACCCCAACGATGAGAACGTGTTTATGGTGCTAAATAACAAAAGGAAAGGATTCAAGAATCCATGTTCTCTAATTTCATAGATGAACTTGGATTTGGAGGAAATTGGTGGGAAAAAAAGCTTTACTTGCAAAACCAGAGCATGAATATTGTGCAACCCAATAATGAAAAAATGTTTATGGTGCCCAATAATTAAAGGAAGGAGATTATTACAAGAATCCATGTTTGTCTCATTTGACGGATGTACTTTAATTCAATGAAAAATGGTGGAACAAAGCTTTTCTTGCGAAACCAAAGCATGAATATTGTATGCTAAATGACCAGAACGTGCTTGTGTCACTTGATAACAAAATGAAAGGATTTAAGAATGCATGATGTCTCACTTCACAAATAAAGTTTGTTTGAATGAAATTCATGGAAAAAAATCTATTCTTGCAAAATCAAAGCCCAAATACTATGTATCCCAATAAGAAGAGCATCATTAAGGTGCCTAATAATAAAAGGAAAAGAGATTATTATAGGAATCCAAGCTTGTCCTACTGAGAAGGTACCTTGATTCTATGGAAAATGGTAGAACGAAGCTTTTCTTGTGAAACAAAGCACGAATATTGTGTACCCCAATGATGAAAATGTGTTTATGGTGTCGAATAACGAAAGGAAAGGATTCAAGAATGCATGTTGTCTAATTTCATAGATGAACTTGGATTTGAAGGACATTGTAGGAAAAAAAATGCTTTTCTTGCAAAACCAATGCACGAGTATTGTGCATCCAAACAATGAGAACATATTCATGGTCCTTAATAATAAAAGGAAAGTAGAATATCACAAGAATCTATGTTCATCTCATTTGACAGACGTCCTTTGATTCTAATGAAAATAGTGGAAGAAAACTTTTCTTCCAAAACCAAAGCATAAATAATGTGGACCCTAATGATGAGAACGTGTTTATGGTTCCCAATAACAAAAAAATGGGATTCAAGAATGCATGTTGTCTAATTTCGTAGAGAAACTTGGATTTAATGGAAATTGGTGGAAAAAAAAAGCTTTTCTTTTAAAAGCAAAGCATGAATATTGTGCATCCCAATAATGAGAAAATGTTTATGATGCCCAATAATAAAAGGAAGGGAGATTATTATAAGAATCCATGTTTCTCTTATTTGACTGACGTACTTTGATTCTAAGGAAAATGGCAAAAAAATTTTTCTTGTGAAACTAAAGCACGAGTGTTATGGACCCCAATGATGCGAACGTGCTTACGGTGCCCAATAACAAAAAGAAAGGATTCATGAATGCATGTTGTCTTATTTCACAAATAAAGTTTGATTCAATGGAAATTCATGGAAAAAAACTCTATTTTTGGAAAACCAAAGCTCAAATAGTGTATCCTAATAAAGAGAACATGTTTGAGGTACTCAATAATAAGAGGAAAAGAGATTATTATAGGAATCCATGCTTGTCCTATTTGATGGACGTGCCATGATTTTAAGGAAAATGGTGGAACGAAGCTTTTCTTGCGAAACCAAAGCATGAATATTATATACCCCAATGATGAGAACGTGTTTATGGTGCTGATACCAGAAGGAAAGGATTTAAATATGCGTGTTGTCTAATTTCATGGTTGAACTTAGCTCAGAAGAAAAGTGGTGGGAAAAAAACTTTTCTTGCAAAACCAAAGCACAAATATTGTGCATCCCAGTCATTAGAACATGTTTGTGGTGCCCAATAATGAAAAGAAAAGAGATTATTACAAGAATCCATGTTTGTCTTATTTGAGGAAAGTACTTTGATTCAAAGGAAAATTATGGAAAAAAGCTTTTCTTGCAAAACCAAAGTGCGAATATTGTGTACCCAAAAGACGAGAATGTGCTTATGGTGCCCAATAACAAAAGGAAAGGATTCAAGAATGCATGTTGTCTAATTTCACAAAGAAAGTTTGATTCAATGGAAATTTGTGGAAAAAAAATCTATTCTTGCGCAACCAAAGCTCAAATACTGTGTATCCCATTAAGGAGAACATGTTTACGGTGCCCAATAATAAAAGGAAAGAAGATTATTATAGGAATCCATGCTTGTCCTATTCAATGGACGTAACTTGATTCTAAGGAAAATGGTGGAACAAAGCTTTTCTTGTGAAACTAAAGCACGAATGTAGTGTACCCTAATGATGAGAATGTGTTTATGGTGCTGAATAACGAAAGAAAAGGATTCAAGAATGCACATTGTCTAATTTCATAGATGAAATTGGATTTGAAGACGATTGGTGGAAACAAAAGCTTTTCTTGCAAAACCAAAGCTCAAGTATTGTGCGTCAAAATAATGAGATCATGTCTATGGTGCCTAATAACAAAAGGAAAGGGGTTTATTACAAGAATCCATTTTTTGTCCCATTTGTTGGACGTACCTTGATTATAATGAAAATGGTGGAACGAAGCTTTTTGTTGCGAAACTAAAACATGAATATTGTGTACCCCAATGATGAGAATGTGTTTTTGGTGCTGAATACCAAAAGAAAAGGATTCAAGAATGCATGTTGTTTAATTTCATGGTTGAACCTAGATTGGAAGGAAATTGGTGGGAAAAAATGCTTTTCTTGCAAAACCAGAGCACAAATATTATGCATCCTACTAATGAGAACATGTTTGTGGTGCCCAATAATGAAGGGAAAGGAGATTATTACAAGAATCCAAATTTGTCTCATTTGACAGACATTCTTTGATTCTAAGGAAAATGGCAGAAAGAAGCTTTTCGTGCGAAACCAAAGCATGAATATCATGTAGCCAAATGACAAGAACATGCTTGTGGTGCCCAATAACAAAAGGAAAGGATTCAAAATGCTTGTTGTCTGATTTCATAAATAAAGTTTGATTCAACGGAAGTTTATGGAAAAAAAATCTATTCTTGCAAAGCCAAAGCTCAAATATTATGTATCCCAAAAAGGATAACATGTTTTTGGTGCCTAATAATAAAAGGAAAAGAGATTGTTATAGGAACTGTTGTTTGTCCTATTTGATAGACATGCCTCGATTCTAGGGAAAATGGTTGAACGAAGCTTTTCTCGTAAAACCAAAGCACGAATTTGTGTACCCAAATTTTGAGAACGTACTTATGGTGCCCATTAACAAAAGGACAAGGTTCAAGAATGCAATTTGTCTAATTTCATAAATGAACTTGGATTTGAAGGAAATTGGTAGAAAAAAGCATTTCTTGCAAAGCCAAAGCATGAATATTGTGCATCCCAAAAATGAAAAAACGTTTACGATGACTAATAATAAAAGGAAAAGAGATTACTACAAGAATCCATGTTTGTCTCATTTGGCAAAAGTACTTCGATTCTGAGGCAAATAGTGGAAACAAGCTGTTTTTGGGAAACCAAAGCACAAATATTGTGTTCTCTAATGACAAGAACATGTTTGTGGTGCCTAATAATAAAAAGAAAGTATTCAAGAATGCATGTTGTCTCATTTCACAAATAAACTTTGGTTAAAAGGAAATTCATCAAAAAAAAGCTATTCTTGTAAAACCAAAGCCCAATATTGTGTATCCCAATAAGGAGAACATGTATTTGGTGCCTAATAATAAAAGGAAAGGGGATTATTACAGGAATCCATTTTTGTTCAATTTGATGGACATACCTTGACTCTAAGGAAAATGGCAGAATGAAGCTTTTCATGCGAAACCAAAGCATGAATATTTTGTACCCCAAATGACAAGAATGTGCTTATGGTGCCCAATAATAAACGGGAAGGATTCTAGAAAGCATGTCGCCTCGTTTCATAAATAAACTTTGGTTCAAAGGAAATTCATCGAAAAAAATCTATTCTTGCAAAACCAAGCTCAAATATTATGTATCCCAATAACGAGAACATATTTATGGTGCCCAATAATAAAAGGATAGGGGATTATTACAAGAATCCATTTTTGTCCCATTTGATGGATGTACCTTGATTCGAAGAAAAATAGTGGAACAAAGTTATTCTTGTGAAACCAAAGCACAAATATTGTCTACCCTAATGATGAAAACGTGTTTATGGTGCCAAATAACAAAAGGAAAGGATTCAAGAACACTTGTTGTCTAATTTCGTGGATGAACTTGGATTTGAAAGAAGTTGGTGGAAAAAAAAGCTTTTCTTGCAAAATCAAAACACGAATATTGTCCATCCCAATAATGAGAACAGGTTTGTGGTACCCAATATTGAAAGGAAAGGTGATTAGTACAAGAATCCATGTTTATATCGTTTGATAGACGTGCTTTGATTCTAGGGAAATGGTAGAAAGAAGCTTTTCTTGCAAAACCAAAACACGAATAATGCATACCCAAATGATGAGAATGTGCATGTGGCGCCCAATAACAAAAGAAAAGGATTCATGAATGCATGTTGTCTCATTTCACAAATAAAGTTTGATTCAATGGAAATTCGTAGAAAAAAAATCTATTCTTGCAAAACCAAAGCTTAAATATTTTGTATCCCAATAACGAGAACATGTTTGTGGTGTCCAAT
>JAQSVH010187827.1:0-16241 GCA_029448705.1 Adansonia digitata | reverse complement strand
AAAAAAATCTATTCTTGCAAAACCAAAGCTTAAATATTTTGTATCCCAATAACGAGAACATGTTTGTGGTGTCCAATAATAAAAGGAAAGGGGATTATTACAAGAATCCATTTTTATCCCATTTTGATGGACTCACCTTGATTCAAAGAAAAATGGTGGAACAAAGCTTTTCTTGCAAAGCCAAAGCACAAATATTGTCTACCCTAATGATGAAAACGTGTTTATGGTGCTAAATAACAAAAGGAAAGGATTAAAGAACACATGTTGTCTAATTTTGTGGATGAACTTGGATTTAAAGGAAGTTGGTGGAAAAAATGCTTTTCTTGCAAAATGGAAAAATGAATATTGTCCATCCTAATAATGAGAATAGGTTTGTGGTACCCAATATTGAAAGGAAAGGAGATTAGTACAAGAATCCATGTTTATCTCATTTGACGGACATACTTTGATTCTAAGGAAATGGTAGAAAGAAGCTTTTCTTGCGAAACAAACGTATGAATAGTGCATACCCAAATGCTGAGAATGTGCATGTGGTGCCCAATAACAAAAGAAAAGGATTCATAAATGCATGTTGTCTCATTTCACAAATAAAGTTTGATTCAATGGAAATTCGTAGAAAAAAAATCTATTCTTGCAAAACCAAAGCTCAAATATTTTGTATCCCAATAAGGAGAACATGTTTATGGTGTCAAATAATAAAAGGAAAAGAGATTATAACAAGAATCCATCTTTGTCCCATTTGATAGACATAACTTAATTTTAAGGAAAATGGTGGAACAAAGCTTTTCTTACAAAACAAAAGCACGAATATCATGTACCCTAATTATGAGAATGTGTTTATAGTGCTGAACAACAAAAGGAAAGGATTCAAGAATCCATGTTGTCTAATTTCGTAGATAAACTTGGATTTAAAGGGAATTGGTAGGAAAAAAAGATTTTCTGGCAAAACCAAAGCACAAGTATTATGCATCCCAACAATGAGAAAATGTCTATGATGCTTAATAAAAGGAAATGAGATTATTACAAGAGTCCATTTTCGTCCTATTTGATAGACGTACTTTGATTCTAAGGAAAATGTTGGAAAGAAACTTTTCTTGTGAAAGCGAAGCACGCATGTTGCAGACCCCAATGATTATGGTGTCTAATAACAAAAAGACGGGGTTAAAGAATGCATGTTTTCTAATTTCAGAGATGAACTTGGATTTGAGGGAAATTGGTGGAAAAAAATCTTAGGAATATTGTGCATCCCAAAAATAAGAACATGTTTATGTTGCCCAATAATAAAAGGAAAGGAGATTATTATCAAAATCTAGGTTTCTTTCATTTGACTGACGTACTTTGATTCTAATGAAAATGGTGGAAAGAAACTTTTCTTGCAAAACCAAAGCACGAATATTGTGGACCCCAATGATAAGAATGTGTTTATGGTGCTGAATAAAGAAAGGAAAGGATTCGAGAAAGGATGTTGTCTAATTTCATAGATAAGCTTGGATTTCAAGGAAATCAGTCAAAAAAGAAACTTTTCTTGCAAAACCAAAGCAGGAATATTATGCAGCCAAATAATAAAAACATTTTTGTGGTGCCTAATAATAAAAAGAAAGGAGATTACTACAAGAATCCATGCTCGTCTCATTTGACAGACGTACTATGATTCTAAGGAAAATGGTGGAAGGAAATTTTTCTTCTTAAACCAAAGCTTGCATATTGTGGACCTTAATGACGAGAACATGTTTATAGTGCCCAATTACAAAAGGATGGGGTTCAAGAATGCATGTTGTCTAATTTAATAGATGAACTTGGATTTGAAGAAATTAATTGAAAAAAAAAGCTTTTCTTGCAAAACCAAAGCAGGAATGTTGTGCATCCAATAATGAGAAAAAGTTTATGTTGCCTAACGATAAAAGGGAAGGAGTTTATTACAAGAATCCATGTTTCTCTCATTTGACTGATGTACTTTGATTCTAAGGAATATGGTGGAAAGAAATTTTTCTTGCAAAACCAAAGCGTGAATATTATGGACCTTAATGATGATAACACACTTGTGGTGCCCAATATCAAAAGGAAAGGATTCTTGAATGCAGGTTGCCTCATTCCACAAATAAAGTTTGATTTAATGGAAATTCATGGAAAAAAACTATTCTTCCAAAACCATAGCTCAAATATTGTGTATCCCAATAAGGAGAACATGTTTAAGGTGCCCAATAATAAAAGGAAATAAGATTATTATAGGAACCCATGCTTGTCCTATTTGATGGACGCACCTTGATTCTAAGGAAAATGGTGGAACAAAGCTTTTCTTATGAAACCAAAGCATGAATATGTGTACCCCAATGATGGGATGTGTTTACGGTGCTGAATACCAAAACGAAAGGATTCAAGAATGCATGTTCTCTAATTTCGTGGTTGAACATGGATTGGAAGGAAATTGGTGGGAAAAAAGCTTTTCTTGCAAAACTAAAGCACGAATATTGTGCATCCCAAAAATGATAACATGTTTGCAGTATCCAATAATGAAAGAAAGAAGATTATTATATGAATCCATGTTTGTCTCATTTGATGGATGTACTTTGATTCTAAGGAAAATGGTAGAAAGAAGCTTTTCTTGTGAAACCAAAGCATAAATATCATGTACCCTAATGACGAGAATGTGCATGTCGTGCCCAATAGCTAAAAAAAAGGATTCAAGAATGCTTGTCTCATTTCACAAATACAATTTGAGTTAATGGAAATTTGTCGAAAAAAATCTATTCTTGCAAAACCCAAACTCAAATGCTGTGCATCCCAATAAGGAGAACATTTTTATGGTGCCCAATAATAAAAGGAAAGGAGATTATTACAGGAATCCATGTTTGTCCCATTTGATGGATGTACCTTGATTCTATGGGAAATGGTAGAGCAAAGCTTTTTTCGCAAAGCCAAAGCATGAATATTGTGTACTCCAGTGATGAGAACAAATTTATGGTCCCGAATAACCAGAGGAAAGGATTCAAGAATGCATGTTGTCTAATTTCGTAGATGAACTTGGATTTGGAGGAAATAGGTGAAAAAAAAAAAGCTTTTCTTGCAAAGCCAAAGCATGAATATTGTGCATCCTAACAGTGGAAAAGTGTTTACAGTACCCAAGAATAAAGAGAAAGGAGATTATTGCAAGAATCCATGTCTATCTTATTAACTAGCGTACTTTGATTCAAAGGAAAATGGTGGAAAGATGCTTTTCTTCTGAAACCAAAGTAAGAATATTGTGCACCCAAACGATGCGAATGTGCTTGTGGTGCCTAGCAACAAAAGGAAAGGATTCAAGAATGCAGGTTGTCTCATTTCATAAATAAAGCTTGATTCAAGGGAAATTTATGGAAAAAAAATATATTTTTGCAAAACCAAAGGTAAAATATTGTGTATCCTAGCAAGGAGAACATGTTTATGGTGCCCAATAATAAAAGGAAAGGAGATCATTATAGGAATCCATGCTTGTTCTATTTAATGGACACATCTTGATTCCAAGGAAAATGGTGGAACGAAGCTTTTCTTGTGAAACCAAAGTACGAATATTGTGTACCCTAATGATGAGAATGTGTTTATGATGCCGAATAACAAAAGGAATGGATTCACGAATACATGTTGTCTAATTTCATAGATAAACTTGGATTTGAAGGAAATTGGTGGGAAAAAAAAGCTTTTCTTGCAAAACCAAAGCAGGAATATTGTGCATCCCAATAATGAGTAAATGTTTATGGTGCTCAATAATAAAAGGAAAGGAGATTATTACAAGAATCCATGTTTGTCTCCTTTGATGGTGTACTTTGATTCAAAGAAAAATGGTGGGAACAAGCTTTTCTTGCGAAACGAAAGCATGAATATTCTGTAGCCAAATGACGATAATGTTTTCGTGGTGCCCAATAACAAAAGAAAAGGATTCAAGAATGCATGTTGTCTTATTTCACAAATAAACTTTGGCTCAAAGAAAATTCATTGAAAAAAACCTATTCTTGCAAAATCAAAGCTCAAATACTGTGTATCCCAACAAGGAGAACATGTTTACGGTGCCTAATAATAAAAAGAAAGGAGATTATTACAAGAACCACTATATGTCCCATTTGATGGACGTACCTTGATTCTAATGAAAATGGTGAAACGAAGCTTTTCTTGCAAAACCAAAGTATGAATATTATGCATCCCAATAATGAGTAAATGTTTATGGTGCCCAATAATAAAAGGAAAGGAGATTACTACAAGAATCCATGTTTGTCTCATTTGACGGACGTACTTTGATTCAAAGAAAAAAATATAGAAACAAGCTTTTTTTGCAAAACCAAAGCACGAATATTGTGTACCCAAATGACGAGAATGTGCTTGTGGTGCCCAATAATAAAAGGAAAGGATTGAAGGATGCATGGTGTCTTATTTCACAAATAAATTTGACTCAAAGAAAATTTGTCGAAAAGAAATCTATTCTTGCAAAACCAAAGCTTAAATATTGTGTACTCAATAAGGGGAAGATGTTTATGGTGCCTAATAATAAAAGAAAATGGGATTATTATAAGAAGCCATGTTTGTCCCATTTGAAGGACGTACCTTGCTTCTAAGGAAAATGGTGGAGCGAAGCTTTTCTTGCAAAACCAAAGCACGAATGTTGTGTACCCAAATGATGATAATGTGTTTATGGTGCCAAATGACAAAAGCAAAGGATTCAAGAATGCATGTTGTCTATTTCACGAATGAACTTTGATTCGAAGGAAATTGGTGGAAAACAAATTTTTTTCTTGCAAAACTGAAGCATGAATATTATGTATCCCAAAAAGGAGAAATGTTTATAGTGCCCAATGACAAAAGGAAAGAAGATTATTACAAGAATCCACATTTATCCCATTTGATAGATGTATTTTGATTCTAAGGAAATTGGGCAAAAAAGCTTTCCTTATGAAACTAGGGTACCGTGTTATGCATCCTGATGAGGAGAACGTGTTTATGGTGTCCAATAACAAGAGGAACGGAGATCATTGCAAGAATCCATGCTTTTCTTACTTAACAGACAAACTTTGATGTGAATAAAATTGGTGGAAAAAAAGGCATTTCTTGCAAAATTATAATGCAAAAATTGTGTCTCCTAACGAAGAAAATTTACTCATAGTGCCCAATAACAAAAAAGAGAGCAGATTTTTATAAGAATCTACATTTGTCTCATTTGATGGATGAACTTTGATTCTAAGAAAAATGGTGGAAAGAAGATTTACTTGCAAAACCAAAGGTCGAATATTGTGCACCCCAATGATGAAAACATGTTTTTGGTGCCCAAAAAGAAAAGAAAAGGATTCAAGAATTCATGTTGTCTAATTTCACAAATATACTTGGGTTTGAAGATCGGCAAAAAAAAACCTTTGCCTGCAAAACCAGAGAAAAAATATTGTGCATCCCAATGAGGAGAACATGTTTATGGCACCCAATAATTAAAGAAAATAAGACTATTTCAAGAATCCATGTTTGTCGCATTTGACAGACATAGTTTGATTCTAAGGAAACTGGTGGAAAGAAACTTTTCTTACGAAACCAAATCATGAATATTGTGCATGCCAATAAAGAGAACGTGTTTGTGGTGCCCAACAACAAAAGGACATGGTTCAAGAATGCATGTTACCTAATTTCATAGATGAACTTGGATTTGAAGGAAATTGGTATAAAAAAAAAGCTCTTTTTGCAAAACCAAAGCATGAATATTGTGCATCCCAATAAGGAGAACATGTTTATGGTGACCAATAATAAAGTGAAAGGAGATTATTACAAGAATCCATGTTTCTCTCATTTGATGGATGTACTTTGATTCTAAGGAAAATTATGGAAAGAAGTTTTTCTTGCGAAACCAAAGCACAAACATTATGTGCCCTAATGACGAGAATGTGCTTGTGGTGCCCAATAAAAAAAGGAAAGGATTCAAGAATGCAAGTTTCCTCATTTCACAAAGAAACTTTGATTCAATTGAAATGCGCAGTGTTGATGTTCTACGTGCTCGACCTTTATGAACTTTGGATGATCTAAAGAGCCAAAGCATGATGGACTTAAAAAATATTTTGATGTTTGACATGAAGGAGTGGAAGGCTATCAGACAAGTCACTCATCTGACCAATCTTGGATAGCCACCATAAAGTGGCCACATAGTCTTTCCTTAGACAATTGAGATCTTTTTTGAGACAATTCTTCTCTTTATTAGCATGTTTTACCTCAGCTTTATGTAGATAAAGGTCCATCTTAAATTGACTCTTTTCCTCATTTTGGCGAGCAATTTCCTTGGTAAAAGTTGTATTTTCTTGTTTGAATTCTTGTCTAAGCAATTCGATTTCAGAAATGAATTCTTCATCTATAGATACAATAATGGATAAAGGCAAGGTATCATTGATGCGACATATCTTCTATTCATTATACCCTGGGTCAGACTACTTCCTCTCCAGTGTCTTTCCATGCAATGGGTTCGTCTTCAAGCATGGAAGGCTAACTGAATTTTTTACTTCTAATTGTAGACACCTTATTTTGTCTGGGCTAATTCTTTAAGCAATCTAGAGCACAGACATAAGAAGGGGCGATGATCTCCGGGCAACAATGTCGTGTAGGGACAAAATATCATAGGTAAATGCAAATATATGGCATTAAATGACGTAGTTCAAGGTTTCCAGGGACAAAATATACGAGAAAATTCATAATTTTACTTGAATGTATCGATACATAGTTGTCATGTATTGATACATTGCTCTAACAATCCAAAAATTTGAAATGTCCCCATTTGTATCGATACAACATCTAGATGTATCAATACATGAGCCTATGTATCAATGCAACACCTCATGTATCGATACTAGGCCATGCCAAGACCAAAACATGCTTCTGTAAAGAAATGTATCGATACAATGGTTCATAGTATCGATACAATGGTTCATAGTATCAATACAATGATCATTGTGTTGACATAATGTTCATTGTATCATGCCATCAAGGTTTTTGGACCAAATGTATCGATACATGCAGGCCATTTTCACAGTCTAGGCATTTTTGACTCATCCACTGTTGATCCAAAACTCAATTTTAACTCATTTTTTTTTTGCATTAGAAAATATTAAAACACATATCAGATTACAAATTTAGGCTTTTGAACTAACCAAAACATTTTTTTAAGTCTAAATTGGACCAAAAAGGTCAATATCACATTATCAGCCTACTCCCTAATTGGATGACTAAGATCACCATCAGCCACCCTATTTGCTGGAAAATCATTTCAGCATTTAAACTAACCACCCTATGCCCATCACATTGGTAGTAAGTTGCTCCCTGCTGCCATTCTATAGCCACCATGCTGACATCACTTTGTCCCCTTTGAGAAATGACCAAAAATACCTCCAAATTGACTCCAAATTGCTGGTATAAATGGACAACTTCTATCTCAGCTAAAAAAGGTTAGATTCCAGCTTATTTTCAGCTTCAAAAACACATTCCTACACCAAGAAAACCAAATCCTGTAGCTCTCCACTCATCACCCAAAAATAGCCCCAAAACAATCATTCCCAACCGTCACACATTCTAAAAATCACCCTTATCCATTCTAGAACCAAAACCTCAATATTTCTCTCTTTTTCTTGCTTATTAACAAGAAGGAAAAGAGAGAAATCAAGTCATCTCAACTGCTCCAATTATTTGGTCAAAAAGTGAAGTTTTATAGGTATAACTTCTCGCTTTATCATTTTCATTTTTTGTTTTTTAGCATCTTCATCATTTTAGTGAGCTCTCCATGTTTCCATCACCCTCTTAAGATTATCATGCATTATTATGGCTTTTAGTTGTGATAGTTTAAGATTTGGATGCCTTAATGCCCCTTTGATGTGTAAAATGCCTCATTTCATCCTCATTATTTTAATATCTCTTACTCATGCATTTTATGCCATATCCATGCATCTTGTTATCTTTAATCCATGTATGAATCATTAGCCTAACACACTTCAAGCACATTTACACATTAGCTTGCATGAACCATTATTATTTTTAGCATCTATGACATTTTCTTGTCACAATGCATAACGCTTTCTTTGTCTAAACCATTGGTAAAGTTAGCATCCCCATTCATGTTATGTATCATCCCTTGTATGTTTGTTGTCTTCTCCTTATAAAAATACATGTTTGATGGCTGTTAAAAACTGATTTTTAAAACTCCCTAAGCCGAGCATGTGAACCTCAACTAATGAGGACTAGTATAAACTTAGCATTTTCCTTAAACTTAGCAAAAATCTTGGGGAAAATTAAGTTTTCCAGATCTAGAATCTTCATTAAACGAGCTTAAAACTTCTAATTTTTTTGATGAAAATGGCCTTGAACTTGTTCCCTAAATGTTTATGCCTTGTTTTTTAGTCAAAATCATACGTTGTATGATCAACGGGCTATTTCATCATCCCAAACTACTCCGGGGTTGTGCAAATGAGTTTGTGATGCTCATGCCATTCTTTCCCTTCAGTTATGGATGTTTGAATGCCAATGACTCGAGTTTAGACCCGTAAGCATAGAGAAAATAAGAAATATCCCCTATTTTGCTTTGTCCTCTGCTGGTAGCACAATTGTTGCAAATTGAAAAATCACTTTAAAATCCTAAACAATTTTTCGTGAATTTTCTATTTTTTTCTCAAAGTGTGTTGAATTATCTTTGAAACAATATCTTGTTCACTCTCAAACCATTTTGGATGAGAAAGTTATGATTTTTCAAATCTAAACTATCCAAAACCCCTAGAATCCAAACATGTATTCTGGTTGGGCTGTTCAAGCCCAATAAATGATTTTTTTCGAATTTTTCAAACATTTTTCTAAAAGATTCATGAAATTCCCTTTCCAAAAAGGCATCGCTTGCAATTTTTTGATACCAAATGAGTCCGAGGTGATTTTAAATTTTGACGCACCTTGTCCCCCATATGCTATGCTAGAGGTGTAACTAATCTGAATTTGAAAATTTATTCCCCTGGAAAATGACTTTTTGGGATATTGGGAATATTTTTAGGTTAACCCTCATTGAGTTACCTTTCTAACGGTATCTTGTCCACAATCTAAAGCCTTCAAACCAGTTTAGAATAAATTCAAAAAGCAGGATAGCGCGATGGTGTCCCCTATTTTCGATTATGGTCAAAATTGAGTTATTTTCTCGAATTTCATCTCGAGACATTCAAATGTCTCCATATCACCTTGATCAAACTTAGGAACATGCTTTGACCTCCCATAGGCTCGTATCAATGCACAAATATATTTTACATCTTTATCATCCTCATTCACAATAATTTCTTTTGCCAAAAGTTGTTGAAATGCTCACACAT
This sequence comes from Adansonia digitata, assembly GCA_029448705.1. NCBI lineage: Eukaryota > Viridiplantae > Streptophyta > Magnoliopsida > Malvales > Malvaceae > Adansonia > Adansonia digitata. The sequence goes on along the minus strand of JAQSVH010187827.1, from coordinate 6,912 downwards.
TTCCTAAATAAAAAAGTTTTGTCAACGTAATTTTTCTAACTCGACTTCTTTAAAGAAGCTTTAGATATTTCACTTTAAGGGATACTCCATCCCCAACCTTCCAAGGGGAAACTCTAACCTCGTTTTTCAAAATTGTCAAGATCTAAAGAAGCTTCCTTTGTCAAAATTATTTATCATATATGGGGATACTCCAACCCTGACTTTCTGAGAGGATACTCTAACTCCATTTTTCAAAATTTCCAACCTTAAAAAAAAAGCTTCCTCTATCAAAATTATTTATCATCCATGAGGATACTCCAACCCTACCTTTCCAAAGGGATACTCTAACCCTGTCTTTCAACTACAATTAAATTGTTTTCTCCTTCCCAAACTTCCATGAATGTGTCAAACAAATTTTGTTTAATCAAGGAACCCAGATGCATCTCAAAAATTGTCGATTCAGTTATTCCCAGGTAATCGATGTTAATTATGAGATAAATTCTAATAGTCCACCCATTTTCTTTATCCTTGCATTGAATAAATACATATTATGTTACTTCATTTATTGCCTTAATAACATGATTTCTTTGTGATGATTATATGCATTTACGTTTTCAACACATTTCAAATAAAATTAAAGTTAGTGCTCTGCATAGGTACGTCTCTAGTGCCCAAAGTGGAACATTCCACTTTCAAAGTAAAATCCAGAGGTCATTTTATTGAAAATCTCTATATTTACCATTTCTCTAGGGTGTATATAAGATTAAATCTTTTTTCTCAAAACCTAGATTTGTATTTCTATAAGATTCATGCATTAAAAGAGGGTTATATCGAAATAGCAAAAAGTTAAGATCAAAAGAATCAAAATCGAGATAAGACATAGCTAGTAAGGTATCGATTTTGGGCATCATGAAGAGGTTCATACCTCATCACGGGTAACTAACTCCTGAACCCAATGGTGAATCTTTGCATTACGTAACCATGGCATTGATGTTTTGAATTTCATAACTCAAAACACAGGTTTCAATAGGCATCTGATCATGCCTAGCCCAAAATGATCGGTGGTGACTACAAGCATTAGCCACTTCATGATGGTCATCCGAGAACAATAAGTTGAGCAATTCATCTTATGGTCCCCCTATACTGTGTCATAGGTTGAGAATCTATAATTTCTCATTATCATCACGTCATAAAGGAAAAGTCTCGATCAAGAAGACATTCCAAGTCAAAAAAATATTTTAAGTAATACGCTCTAATAGATCTATTAGGATCCACCCTGGGGTAAATTGTAACACTAATTTGGCCCGCCATATTCAAGGTCACATGCCTCTAGGTCTTGAAAAAAGGGGACAAATTGTTGACACAAAAATTGTCGAAGGACCAGAATAGGTACCTAGCTGGTACTTCCCCAAAACCCATTGAGTGGCATATAATTATAATCCCTACATCTGTTCATGATGGTTTATGGCAAAAACCAAACAACCTTTCATGTCACTTCATTGCCATTGAGATTTCAAAGTTTCTGATCCATTGTTCCTCGGACTTTTTATGAAACCATTCTTTCTTAAGGACTTTAGAGATAAGACTAAAGTCAGGGAAGAAATTGTACAATCTCTTTTTTTCTTCTGAGCAAAAGTGGCTAACAAGCTGCAGGTGAAGCATAGGTGCACAACCAATGAAACATCTTGTCTTGGTTTTCTTGCAAAAATTAAGGGCTCGAATGGTTTCAGTGATGATAGTAGGTGTCAGGTTAATGCTGTAAACATAATCGAGAAATGAGTCCATCATGCCACTTCAACATAACCTAACATCTTTGGGAAAATGACTAGGCCATATATCGCTAAAGTGAATATATCTTGCATTTTTTAAAGGTCGAAAATAGTTGCTATTGTTTCCTTTAAGCAAGCCCATGAAATGCACTCACCGTTTCCCTTCTTCTTGATACCCTCGATCCACGTCTGAAGTGAACTGAGAATCTAGGCTAATTTTTTCTTAAAAGTTAGAGGGTTCAACAACTTGCAATATATTCTATCAGTCTTGGCCATCTCAATGCTGAGTAGCAAGGTTTATTCTTCTACTGTGGGGGTCAAAAACTCATGGTTAAATGTAAAGCATTGATACGCAAAGATCCAAAATTAGAAAGTGGCTTGCAGTAGAATAACATCCAAATAGACCTGAAGTAAAAAGGTAAAATGTTCTTGTATCTTTTCGTGAATGATTCCTTAGTGGTATTATCCTAACTAGTCCATATTATTTCAGATCTTGCCAGTTGTTCTGATGATACCCTATTTTGATCTTTTCATGCACTGTCGAGATATACTTGAGTTTTAGGATGTCCTTATCTTCACATTGTTGTTTCTCGGACTAAACTTGAACTTCTTCAAAAGATTTTAACTCTAAGGTGGACTGTTGCTCCATGACAGACACCCCTTGGTAGGCACTGCACCATTGGCCACTTGTCCCATGGCAACGATAAAAACAAAATGATCCATGCATGCAAACAAGAATAGAAAAAGACGATAAGTTAGCAACTGTGCAAAAAAATTAGCACACAAAAGAATGAAAGCAAATAAAATGAAAATGCCACATAGAAGTTCACCCCAAGAATAGACAATATGATGCATAGGGGTAAGCATAACAATCGGACAATATCACAATGTATCTACACTAAGATTGCTTTTACGCATGGTGATACAATACCACATAAGGACAGGCCTGACCAAACAAATGGTAATGTTTGTTCATCAATATCTGTGTTAAGTTGTTAGCATGGTGATTTATTTTGGTCAGACTATGAAGTTTTGGCATCGTAGGTGTGAACATTCGCTTGTCATCACCCACTTGCTAAGGATGGGTGAGCCATAAAACATTATAGGATACCATAAAGAAATGATCATGACAAATATGAGGGATGATGTTCACCTTTCATTGCTTGTATAATATGGTATACAATAGTAAACGTAAAAAGTTGTTTCCCGAGTGACCCTATTCTTTGGGTTATTCTATCAACATTCCAGTATGGTTTGACATCGTTTGGCTCGAAGGGCTCACTATGTGAGCTTAAGTAGATGCCTAAATAGATATCTGAATCACTCCTCTGTCCATTAAGGATAGCTAAAGCACCTCAATCCTGGGCCCATCATGGGTTTGGTAGAATGAGTTCTATCATGTGCATGTATTTCCCTATGCAAATGTGAAGGGTTACTCACAAGAGACATAAGTAATTTACATCTCGAAATGCCTTCTCATGCCTATGCAAAGGGTTACTCACAAAGATGGATAGCTCACTTTCTCCTAATAATTAGGATCCTAGCCTCACCATGGTGTTTGGTAGGAATCTAGTACAAAATGAAAGTGCTTAGTGTGCGTCAGAAAAACTATCAAACCTTTTTTGTTACTCTATATTACCATACTTATTCAAATCAATATTTATTCAAAAGGAAGATGATCCTTAGAAAGAATCAAAAAACAAAGGCATAAAGAGTAAAAAATTAGAAGGCAAAAAAAAAAAGAAAGAATTATATCTAAATAATTATGGAAACTGAGGAACCAAGGACCAAGCAAGACATAGCTAGTCATGGGCCTAAAACTTAAAGCTTGTCCTCAGCGGAGTCACCAAGCTATTGACGTTTCATGTTCTCGGCCTTTACGAACTTCGAACGATCCGAAGGGCCAAAGTGTGCTCGAGTTAAAAAATATTTTGATGCTTGACATGAAAGAGTGGAAGACCATTGGATGAGTCACTTGTCCGACTAGTCTTGGATGGCTACCACGAAGTGGCCATAAACTTGGAGTCGACACTGACCATTTTAAGTTAGGCATGATCGAATGCCTATTGAAAATAATACCCGAGATTTGTTGTTTTGGGTTTGGGAGTTGGTTACGTGTGTGGAAGGATTAGCACCCCTACAACGCTCGAAAATCAATACCATCTAACTATATCTTACTTGAATCTCAGTTTCCTTGATTCCATTTGTGTCATTATTCAAATATAATTCCCTCTAATGCATGAAATTTTGTAAAGACACGCGTCCGAGTTTTAATGAAAATTTTATCACCTTTGCGCCTCGGAGAGCTGAAAAACATAGGGGTTTTTTTTAATGAAAATGATCTCTGGATGGGTTTAAGAAAACACATATTTCATGCCTAGCACTGCAGAGATACCGACAGGAGATATCGTTTTGTGATTTTGAAAATAATTTTTAAAGCATGAATGCTCGAGGTCCTTAAAAGAGAAAACATATTAGTATGATAGAAAAAAATAATAAATAAATCCACAAAAATAAATTAAAAAATACATCAAAAAGAGAGATGATCAAAATGTATCTTGTAGTTGTTTTTGATTATTGATGACTAGCCAAGACGACAACGTTGAGCCTTAGTCGGATTCAGTGGACATTTTAGGAGAAAAAAGGATTTTGATGACTCGAGGATGCTTGGAAAAAGGTTTGAATTTTAGAAGGAATGTGGAAAGTGGGGTTGGAGTATCCCCTCAGAAGTGTGGGGTTGGAGTACCCCAAAGGTGCAAATTTAATGTCATATTGAGGTAAAAGCAGGGTTTGGAGTATCCTCTCAGAATAGTAGGGTTAGAGTATCACCAAAAATGAAGGTTTGATATCTGATTTAAGTTAAAAATGGGGTTGGAATATCCCCTTAAAATAGCAGGGCTGGAGTATCCTCGAAAATAGGGGTTTGATATTGGATTTTAGATAAAAACGGGGTTGAAGTATTCCCTCAGAACAGTGGGGTTGGAGTATCCCCTAAAATAAAAATCTTTGATGTTAAAAGAAATGGGTCATGTTTTTGGAAAAAAAGAATCTTTAAAAATCAAGAGTCAAAGTTTTGGCTAAAGTGTTCCTCTTTTGTTTAGCCTTGGTCTGAGTCTAAAGGGCCTAGGTTACAAGAATAAGCCAAATAGATCATGAGACATTCGAATGCCTCAATAAGAGTGTTTCGAAAATTAGGCTAGATATAGAGGACTGCTTTGCATCATTTCTCATTCTGAATTTATTTTGAACTTATTCGGAGGTCCTCAAGGGTAAAAAAGTACCATTGGAAAGGTAACTCAATAAGGATTAATGTAAAAATATTCCAAAAATCCTAGAAAATCACTTTCTAGGTGGAATTAATTTTTGAACTTCAGCTTGTCTCGACATTGGCAGCATGTATAGGGTAAAGGTATGATGGACTTTGAAAAATCATTTCGGAATCATCTAAAATGGTTAAAATGCAAATAATAGCTTTCTGGAAAGGGAATTTGATGAACTCTATCGAAAATATATTCAAGGGATTCAAAAATGTTGTTTGTTAGGCTGAAATAGCGTGAATAGTAAACTACTCACTGGATCTAGGGGTTCTAAACAGCGAAGATTTGAAAAATCAAAACTATTTCATTCGAGATGATCCAAAGGTAAATGAGATATCGTTGGAAAGTTAATTCAAAATCCTTCAAGGAAAAATACTAATACATTTTGGATAAATCATTTTTATTTTTAAATAATTGTTCAAATCCAAACTACTATGCTGCCAGAACAAAACATGGGAGGTGTTTGGTATTTTTCATTTTTTCATTAGGTTGAGCTCGGGCCATGGACGTTTGACCATCCGTAATCGAGATGAGGGGTTGACATGGGCATCATGAGTTCATTCCACAATCTCAGAGTAGTGTGGGATGATAGAACAACCTATTGACCATGCCATTATAAGGGTGTTTGGCTGAGGACCAAGGATTCACATTTTCAACTAAAAGATATCATTTCATTTTTGAAAACCAGCATTCTTATACTCATTCTTCCACGAATCTAGAACTGAATGCTTGCTTTTCCCCTAAGGTTGGAAAACCAACTTCATAAAAATCTCAAGCCTATGTTATTCTTCATGTATGGGAGATAGCATGTGCTTAACTTAGGGGTACTCTTTGAAATCGAGTTTTCTAGCATTCAAACAAACATCTCAACACAAACAAAGTGCCACAAACATGGTATAGAACATGTAGAACATGTATGCATAGAAAAATGCATGGAGATGATAGATAGATGAATGAATATACTTAGGATGACCATGCTGGAAACAAAAGCATTTTTATTTCATGAAACCTATTAAGCTGCTAGGAAATGTATGGGCATACTTTTGACATGTTAAGATGCATGCTTTACGTAAGATACAGATGTGAATATGGAAGAAATGTGGCAAGGTCACATGGATAAAGGGTATTATGGTGATGAAAATGTAAGAGGACAGCATGTAGACACTAAGAAAAACATCCAGATCCTAAACTACCACAACCAATGACACAAAAATGCATGGGAGTCCTAGGGTGGCCATAAAAGCATAAAAAAGGGTTTACTAAGATGATGTTAATGACAAAATAGAAAATAAAAAGATCAAGGTAGAGAGGATATACCAAAAAGATTGAACAGCCTTTTTTTTGGAGCAGTGGCTGTAGGCTCAATTTTTTCCTTTTCTTTACTATTATTTAGCAAGAAAAGGAGGAAAAGAAGTAGCCTCTTAGTGGTATGGTTGATGGTGGGGCTTTTTAAGTATCAAAATGTGTGGAAAGTTAGGTTTTTAAAGGTTTTCCAGTGGTGGTTTAGGGTAGCTACGCGAATGGAGTATGGAGGTTAATGAAATAGTGTTTTGGTAAGCTTCTAGAGCTGAGGTTGTTAGAGGATTTGTGGGGATGGGTGAGGAGTTTTTTGGGGCTGCTGGAAAGTTTTTTTTATAGTTGAGAGCTGGGTTTTTTTTGGTACCTTCCTCTGAGATCCCCTATTTTTCTCTTGGTTTAGCCCCTCCCTTTTAGAGGACAATGTAAAGGGCCTCATTAGTTTTTCTTTTGTAGTAGGGCATATCTTTAGCTGCCATTTTTCTTAGTGGTTCTGCCTTGTTGATCAGGGGGGCAGAAAGGCTATGAAAGCCTGCAAGCTGGAGATATGC
>JAQSVH010187767.1:0-12776 GCA_029448705.1 Adansonia digitata | reverse complement strand
TATTTTATTTTTAAACAAAATTAAAGAAATAAAAATATCATGAAGAAAGTAGGAGATGGTATGAGGCATACCAGCCAATATAAAACAATACAAACTAGTATAATCGGTAAGGGTCAATACAAAACTGAAATAAAATAATACAAAGATATTATCAATTTTATTGAAAACTAATACATCTAATCGATATGAATCAATGCATACTGAAATAATATAATGTTAACGTAATGTCAAATTTCTTGAAAACTAGTACATATTAAAACATAGGAAAGATCAAATGAAGCAGTTCTGACGTATCGGTATATTTTTTATTTAAATCATATTATATAATTATATATTTTTAAAAAAATTAATTATTTATTACATATTATACGTAATAATTAAATGATAAATGTTTTATTTCAATAATTTAGTAATGATTCTTATAACAAATAGCTTTTTTTTAAAAAAAAAAAAATTATAGTAGCTAGCTTGATTTAAATGAAAGAGATCTATACTAACGTATCGTAACTGTTTAATATGATTTTTTTTTTATCAATCAATATCGATAATCATGATTTATCAGGTCATTCTCACTTCGATTGAAATGTCAAATTAATTTTTACGTCTCATAGTAATCTAGATATGATAGATTGTATTATTATACATTTTAATATATTTGTGTATTTCGTTCATACTTGTGTATTCAGATCATGTTGTATATTTTATCGTGTCGTAATTATATTTAAGATATTTCATATGTATATAAATTTTGATATAATAAGAATTTATATTATATAAATTTTAAGATATTTATATATTTATATCATATTCATATTATTTTTTATATCATATTAAATTTTATATTTTTTAATTAATTTTTTATATTTATCATACCTATATTATCAAATTTAATTATTTATATAATATATATATATTTTTCATATCGCTGCATAATTGCACTTGTAGTTCCATTTTCACAAACGCCCAAAAACGGACTGCTCCCCGGTTCGGTAGAACGTCCCCATCATCCCACCGTGGCAACCCCTTAAATACATAAAAAAACAAATAAAAAAAAATTAAACTAATTTTAAACAATTCCGAACTGCCATTGTTCAATTTCATAACAGAAATTCGAGCTCTCGTAAAAGCTTTAAAATCCAAGCTCTCTCCCTTATGAAGAACCCTTTCCGCTTTCTCTTCTTCTTCATGTTGCCTTCTTTTTTGCCGTCGTTTAGCAGTGCATGGGCGGTGGTCACTGTCTTACAGACCCGCCTGACAAGGGGAAGGAGGAGCGACCGTCGCCGCTTCCTGCGGTGGACGGTTTAAGGCTTGCCGATGCTCCTATACTTCTCCTAGTTTACTTCCATTCGGCTATTCGTGCGGAGCTCTCTGAGCTCCGCCGCGTGGCGGTTGCTGCTGCGGCGGATGGAAAGAGTGAGCCACAGTCAAAAGATTTCGTTGTTGAGCTGTCTAGAAGGTTCGAGTTTCTTAAGGTTGTTTATAAGTATCACAGCGCTGCTGAAGATGAGGTGATTTCTGACTTTGCATTTTTATTCCGTTTGATTGCCAAGAAAATGAAAGAAAGTTGAAGAAAATACACTCGACTCTTCCTTTTCGGATAAAAAGGAACCATTAGCATTATTTTGTCCGCTTTACATAAATTTCTTGAACTTTTCCTTTTCTCTCCATTTCTCAGCAACCAAACAGAACTGGCTTTGGATTCAGTGAAATAGTATTTCTTACTGATTCTGATCAAGAAATTAACTGAGGATTATGCAGTCGAGACTTGAAGAATTTAAAAATGGCTGCTTATATTATATTCAGATAGTCAAATAGATAATGCATTTGAATCAAGCTATATATATTTCTCTGCTAGAATGCTAACCAGAGCTTTATCCAAGTAGATAATAAACTTACACTACTTTGGATTAAAGAATTGCTCCTTAAACTTGTAAGAAAGTTTACTTTTTTATCAATCTCTTTGTTGGTTATCTTCGAAGAACTGGCTGTTTTGCAAATATACTTCATAGTGTGTGTTTATGCATGTCTTTATGCATATGTTATATTTATGTACGTATGCATGTATGTATGACTTTCATATCAAAATTTAAAATCCCATGAGTATAATAAATTAAAGTTGTTGGCAGGTTGTCTTTCTAGCGTTGGATACACATGTTAAAAATGTGATTTGTACATATTCGCTGGAGCATGAAAGTATAGAACCCCTCTTTGACTCTGTTTTCTGCTGCTTGAACGCATTGGAGGAAAGTGAAAATATCTCCAAAGCAATGCAAGAACTTGTTTTTTGCATTGGCACCATTCAATCTTCTATTTGCACGCATATGTTGAAAGAAGAAAAGCAGGTTACTCTTATTCTCATTTTAGCATTCTTTTTTTTAATTGCTAAAACTGTGTTACCTTTTTCTTTTCCCTCATTGGCTTGCTCTTTAGTTTCTAGTTTTAGTAGTAATCAAGGGTGAAGATTGGATCTTTTTTTTTTTTCCCTCTTTTGGTGGGGAGAGGGCACAATGGTTGTTTTCTTTGACATTTTTGTACAAGTATAAATTATACTGTTAAAACTATATATGTTTGCTTTCATTGGTATTATGTTTATAATGTAGAACTGCTCTAGATGAGAGAACTTTACTATTACCACATTTAAATTCTCTAAAACACACAGAGAGGATAACTAGGTAGAGGGTCAGATTAAATGCATATAATAATTCAAAGGATTATTTTATACGCCGCCTGTGGAGTTTTTGAATTCCACATTTATGTTTAAATGCATGCCACGTGTCGTGTCCATGTGATTGTAATGAAATTGTTATTTTATATTATTTAAGGAGATTAAAAATTCTACTAATTGTTCTATACATTTTTCAGTTGTCCATCTAACTGTATATAAGGAAGTCAAAACAGGTTGCATTAAGTGAGTATAATTGTGATTGTCATAACTTACATTTTTGCCTCTTCTGTTGGTCTATCAATAGAATATCAGCATTTTTTAATAAACCTTAAATATTTCTAATTACGTGCCCTCACCAAAACAAGCATTTAAAAGAAGGAAATTACTATTATATGAATAAGCAAGTTATATATCATTGCAAACTGTTTAGCCTGGAAAACCATGGCACAATTATTAAATGGTGGTTTATTCAAGTTGGCATGTCTTAAGGCAATCGGCAGATGTATAAGCAAAGGAGATCAAAATTACAAGAAATAAGGAGGAATAGAAAGGAGATGAAATTGCAACCTTCTCTTTTTATGCCGTTGTGGTTGCTTTGGTACTTTATCTTTCAACTTTTAGTGCACTAGTTAAAAACTCCTTACAGATGATGACGCTATTAGAATATTCGAAGTGGAGTGTAGGATATATAATTTTCTTGACTATACTAGTTACAACAATTCATAGTTGATATAGTTGTTTTCTTTATGATAAACATGTCATTACATACTTGACTAACCAGCATGTTACAAGCTTATGCTGCTTGTAGGTTTTCCCTCTACTGGTGAAGCATATTTCTCCCCAAGAACAAGCTTCTCTGTTGTGGCAGTTCATTGGGAGCATCCCTGTAATTCTGCTGCAGGATTTTCTGCCATGGATGATCTCCTTTTTTCATCCAGATGAGCAAAAGGAAGTTGTAAATTTTATAAAAGAAGTTGTACCAATGGAAAAATCATTGCAGGAGGTAGATCCCTACTTATATTTTTTTACCACTATTTAAGTAATCTTTCTGAGGGTAACCAAATTAAAATCCAATGTTGAAGGTGTTAGTATCCTGGCTTGGTAAGAAACACCAGACCTCTTTTAGGTTTCAGTCTGAGCTTGCAAAAGAAGTCCGACCTCCTGATGGACCCACCTTTATCAAAGACATATTCGGATTCCATTTTGTTAAGAGGCCTCTTGGATGGAAGAAAGTCCATTGTTTCCAAACAGATATTGGAAATATTCCAGTTGATGTTCTTCTTCTCTGGCATGGTGCCATTCAAAAGGATTTAAAAGAACTTCTAGTGGAGCTGCATCAAATAAAAATATCAAGCTGCTTTCAAAATCTAGATTTTATTGTTCTCAGACTGAAATTCCTTGCTGATGTCCTAATCTTCTACAGGTAACCAATATGTTTCCTGAAACATTTTATTAGAGTAATAAAACTTTATTTGACCAAGGTGTCTACTTTAACATCTTTTGCTACCTTTTCCAGGGACATACCTCTATTAGCATCTCTTATGTTATTTTTTATTAGGGTGTTCCAAATTACATAAGTTGTTTTGTTATATGCAGCAATGCATTGGAGAAGTTCTTTTACCCTGTCATGGTTGATGTTTCCAGCATTCAGCTATCTCTGCCTGCCCAACATCTCGATATTGCGAGTCATATTGAACATTTACAGTACTTTCTACATTATAATAATCAAAAATGGATACCAACAAATGAGCTTGTGGAGAAGCTGTGCCAGAAACTTGAGTCTTTTGTGATGATTGTTGACAAACAATTTAGTTTACTAGAAAAACAGGTACAGAATGATTGTTTAAGTGCCATTCTCATACAACAGAAGTAAGACAAGATGAACTCTACTGAAGCTTGATTTTTCAGTCATTATGTGGCTTTTTCTCTTTGAAATTAGATACCAATGACATTTCCAGTAACAACTCACTGAAATTTTACGTGGATGATTGTCATTTTATCAGTTACTACAAAATATTTGCCACATTATCCTTTTGACACTTTTCCAATTTCTTTCAGGTATTTCCGGTCATTAGCAAGAACTGCAGCGAAGAAATGCAGCAGCAACTTCTGTGCATGAGCCTTCATGTTTTGCCACTTGGGTTGCTAAAATGTGTGATCAGTTGGTTTGCTGCTCATTTATCTGAATATGAGTCTAGGTCCATTCTGCGCATTGTAAACCAGAGAAAGTCTTTGAACAATAAATCTTTTGCATCCCTCATATTGGAGTGGTTCAATATAGGTTATTCAGGGAAAACCTCAGTTGAAAGTTTCATGAGGGAAGTGGAGAAAATGTCCAGCAGCAGATGCTCTTTTCTTCCTGTGTCAATTGAAGAAAATGCTGAATCTTCTTCCTTACATTCAGATATGTTACTTTGCAATGGATCTGAATCTACACTAATAAAACCAGTTTTTGTCAACGAGGGAAAGAAAGGTTTCTCCTTTTCTTCAGCTGGCTCCCATGGCATTAAGCAGTGTGAATCATCATACTGCAGTGGAATCAATCTGCGTATCTTTTTTCCCAAAATGACAAGGGATTTATACTCTTCGTCAAACTTTCCTCGTGGAAAGAATTGTGTTGATTCTGCTATAGATGAACCAATTCCAATGGATCTTATATTCTTTTTCCATCGGGCTCTAAAGAAGGATTTGGATTACCTTGTCCTTGGTTCAGCTAAGCTGGCTGAAAATGTTGGGCTTCTCACGGAGTTCCATCAACGCTTCCATTTGATACAGTTCTTATATCAGATCCACAGTGATGCAGAGGATGAGGTGGCTTTTCCAGCTTTGGAAGCAAGGGGGAAACTCAGAAATATCAGCCACTCTTACACGCTCGACCACGAAATGGAAGTTGAATACTTCAGTAAAATATCCCTCATTTTAGATGAGATGCATGAATTGCACAGTACTTCTTCTAGTGTTGAATCAATTACACTGGATGGGGTGGTGAAGCACCAGCAGTTGTGTATTAATCTCCAACATGCATGCAAATCAATGCATAAGTTACTCTCAGATCATGTGCATCGTGAAGAAACTGAACTTTGGCCCTTATTTAGAGAATGTTTCTCCCTTAAGGAGCAAGAAAAGATCATAGGAAGCATGCTTGGAAGAACAGGAGCCGAAATATTACAAGACATGTTACCCTGGCTTATGGCATCTCTGCCTTCGGATGAACAGCATGTTGTTATGTCCTTATGGCACAAGGCTACTAGAAATACAATGTTTGATGAATGGTTGGGAGAATGGTGGGAAGGGCAAACAATGGCTGAAGCAGCAGAGGAGTCAACAACTCCTTCTTGGACCGCAGATCCATTAGAGATTATCTCAACATATTTGCCTAAAGTCCTTGACGAACAAGATGCCATTTATGACAATTCCTTAAGAGCCAGTTCGATCTGTGCTGATATTGGGCTCTTAGGAATGTCCAAAATAGATGATAAAGAAAAGGCTTTTAAAGGAGATGAAATAGAAAACTCTTCCGAATGTTCAGAATGTTCGGGACAGTTTAGTGGCAGCAATTGCAAGCAATGCAATGAAGCAGCTGATCTGATGGGCAGAACCAATGAGCCAGGTGAAAAGTTTCAATTGACTCAGAACTCTGCGCCATGCAAGCACCTATCGGCAATGAGTCAAGAATATCTAGAGGCTGCTATAAGAAGAGTGTCATCTGACCCATCCTTAGATCCTGAAAGGAAATCATATGTGATGCAGAACTTGCTAATGAGGTTGGTAGTAAGCATTCCTTTTCCATTAAATGGTATATCTTCTTCCTCTTTTTAGGAGATTTGTGGTCCTCTTAGGCTACTTTCAGGATCATCTAACACTTCTTTCACCAATACATAATTGGCAAACAAAAAACCCTGTCTGCAAAAATCTATGACCTAATATTTTTCTACTCATGTCGAATCAATTCATTCATGTTCACTACTTTTCCGGCACCCAATTGCATCAATAATTAGATTAATTATCACAAGGGTAATCTTATGAACCAGTTCTAATAACTCTTGACAGCCAATGACATGACGTGAAATAAAAATTATTACATGGATGTGAAACATTACTGTGACTTTGGAGAGATGAAACAATTTATTGACCGAAGTAACTCAGATTCCTTGAGGGTGAGAATTTTTTGAAATCATGGTCAGGTAGTAGAGACACTGCTTGAATGAGATCTACCCTAATGAAAATATAATTGATACCAGACATTTTATTGGTTTATCAATTTATTTATTTTGTAGTGCTTGTATGTTTTCCATATGTTCATAGAATTTGACGCTAGTTTACACTGGTTCAGCCATTGGATTCTTAAGCAACAGATATATAATTTACAAGTAAACAATTCAAATAATGAAGAAATTCCGGGTCACCATCCATCATATCGGGACCCTTTGAAATTAGTTTGGGGTTGCAAACACTACAAGAGGAACTGTAAGCTTTTTGCCGCATGTTGCAACCAGCTTTATACCTGCATTCATTGCCATAATGAGGTGGCTGATCACTCATTGGAAAGGTATTAACACATTACATAAATATGATCTTTTACCCTTTAAATTTTCTAGGTTTTATTATTTTCTCTTCATTACAGTTTTGCTGCTGTTTCCAACATATATGCAGAAAATCTATCACAAAAATGATGTGCATGAAATGCTTGATAATTCAGCCAATTGGATCCACGTGCTCAAGTGTTTCCTGCAATAATCTATCCATGGGAAAGTATTATTGCAGGATATGCAAGTTATTCGATGATGAAAGGTGAAGTATTTTAAATGGTTTTCAATTGTTTTCACTTGGTTGAAGGTTGATTTTTAAACATTGGTGGAAACCTAACTTTTGTGCAACAACTCTTAATCTCTTTATTACTTACTATTTTTACCATGGTTCAACCAACAAACTTGATAGGTAAGAATCAGGTATAAGAGTATGTTACATGTCCAAAGTGGCGTTGGAAGCATATAGCTTATATCTTTCACTGTTAATATTCTAGAATATGCAATACAAGAAACTAGCATGTAAAGGTAATTCCAGTGCACAATTAGAATTAACTTTTGATACTTTATTTTTTCTAGTTTACTTTACAATTTTAAGTACTTGTTCTTGATATGCAGTTATTGGTGCATAGGTGATTACTTTTGCTGTTAGTGAGCGTTCTTTGTTCACATAAATGAATGAACAAAATTAAACTGATTTGAAATGTTTGAGATCAGAACATCATGAAGATAACTACTTTATACACACCCCACTGTCAGAGAAGAGGTTTTGGAGAAGTTGATTTTTAAACAGCTTGGAATGTTATACTTCATGATTTATTATATTATGCATAGCAGCGTAAAGTCGTTGCACTTCATTAGAAACCTCATTAAGTTTAATAAAGAGTCTAAGAACAATTTCTTGGAGGAGATGTACAGGGCAACGAGCATTTTCCACATCAAAATTTGACATCAAATGATGTAGAGTACTTTACATGAAGGAAAAAAAGGCAATAGATAATTCAGAAATGATTTTTTTTTTTTTTTATAATGGATAAAGTACTAGGTTATAAAGACTACAGTATTATTATCTTATTTGTGAAGTGTTTAACGTAGAAAATTTTCAGCAGGCAAATTTATCACTGCCCTTATTGTAATCTCTGTCGAGTGGGGAAGGGATTGGGTATTGACTACTTCCATTGCATGAATTGCAATGCCTGCATGTCACGATCTCTGTTACTGCACGTATGTAGAGAAAAGTCTTTTGAGGACAATTGTCCTATTTGCCATGAAGACATCTTCACCTCCACGGCTCCAGTGAAGGCTCTTCCATGTGGACATATGATGCACTCAATTTGTTTTCAGGTACTTGATTCTGAAGTTCCCTTTTTCCCCTATAACTTTCTCCCTTATTCAATCTGCTTCTCATGCTGTTGTAGGACTATACTTGTACGCACTACACCTGCCCAATCTGTAGCAAGTCACTCGGGGACATGCAGGTTTGATTCTCCTTATCTCTAATGTCAATAAATGTTACAGTAATGGTGCTAGGTTGACTATATCACATTAATCATGTCAGCTCAAATCTATTCTTCTATCTGAAATTGCCCTTGCATTTGGTACACTTCGCAGACAGAAATCATTATGGTTTCTCACACTTGTGCTTCATGGATGAAATCTGTATAAGACATTTTGATTCTTCCGTAAAATGAACCTGTTTCTGATCTCCCAGGTCAATCGGTTAATCAAAAAATTGAACCTTTTTTGAATCAAAACCATCTGCTTAATGCTTGAAACAAATTGTTTAGAGTTAAAAACATTTCTGTAGTTGCAAATTATTTCATCCTGTAATTGCAACCCTCGCTGGTTTTAATTGCTTTGGGATGCTTGGAAAATGTAAGATTGACTTCCTGGAGTTCATGTTAAGGGAAGAAAAAGGAAATACTGCTTCATGTCATTGTGCTGTAATTAATGCTTCAAGACATCTAAGTAGCCAAACTTTGCGCACTATGATGGTGGACTTTTAGAATCAGCAATCAGGCACCTTCTTGTAGAGATCTAAAGTCTACAAACTGGCAAATAAAGCTATTAGATTAAAAATGCCTTTCATATGTATCTGATTGATCTCAAGTATGAATTTGAGTTAGTCTTTTCCCCGGACTAGTTAGTATTTTTAGTAGAGATCAAGAACATTCTAGCTGCTAATAAACTTGAGGCTATTCGATTTTGTCACCTTGTATTTCCCTCAACTTTTATGGCTTTTTTTTCCTTCCATGAATAACAACAATGACATTGGGGATTCAGTTTAGCTGATTGTTTTTTTTTTATTGCATCAAGTTCATTAGTAGATATGAAGAACATGCTAGCTGCTAATAAACTCGAGGCTATTTGATTTTGTCGCCTTGTATTTCCCTCAACTTTTATGGCTTTTTTTTTTTTCAATGAATAACAACAATGACATTGGAGATTCGGTTTACCTGATTGTTTATTTTGATTACATTCATCGGAACTGTCTCCGGTTGATGATGACTAGATGCTTTAGGGGAGGCTCAATGATCCTAATAACTTAACTGATTTTTAGCAGGTCTACTTTGGGATGTTGGATGCATTGCTAGCTGAAGAGAAAATTCCAGATGAATATTGCAGCCGAACTCAGGTTCGTCATGCTCTTTTTACGTTCGAATTTATCATACTCACTCTTCTCGTCTATGTTACTTGGACTCGATTTGAGTGTCCAATGCGGGTATATTCAATTTTTTCCATGTATTTGGAGGATCCTTGGAGGGTCATATCTCCGTAACTATATCTAAATATGTATTGGACACAAGTGTCGAACACAGACACTTTAAAAAAAAGTGAAGAGTCAGAGCAACATAGGTTCTTCTATTTTAAAGGAAATTGTGTTTTTGACTGAGTAGAACTTATTCCAGATCATACTATGCAATGACTGTGAGAAAAAAGGAACTGCTCCTTTCCATTGGCAGCATCACAAGTGCTCAAACTGTGGCTCATATAACACCAGGCTTCTATGATTCAATGTCTTCTTTCTTCTTGTTTTATGTATATATCCATTTGAACCTCCTATTCTAAATAAAACCAACAGACTCATTCTTCCTATTTGAACATTCTGCTTATAAAAGCACCAAAACTGTCTTGGTGAGACAAGATAATGTTTTCTGTTCTATATAATTCATGGTATTTATATCGTGTTCATGTTTTTTATCTTATTATAATCGTGTTTAAAGTGTTATATATTTGTATAAATTTTTACATGTTAATAATTCATTTTATATAGATATTGACATATTTATATTATCTTTCGTGGTGTTTTTTTCCTACGTAATTTTAAATAAACAAATGTAGGGAAGTTTCTAAACTTCAAAAATAGATTCATTGAAGACAAGAAATTAACTCTTATTTGAACAGTGTGAATACCGACTATAAAATTAATTACGAGATAGTGAAACTTTACCATAAAGCAAGAGAAACTCAAAATTGTGGAATGTACTATGAGATTTAATTAAGCGAAAAAAAAAAAATTCAGTACTATTTTTTCTGAGGATGCTGGTCGATCAGTTGACGCTAGTGAGGCTGAAGCAAGCAGCAGCACTCTTCAATTCATTCTCTGCAACATCCTCCATTGATTGTGTGGTGTCTTTCAGAGATTCTTCAGAGCTGCATCATTCAAATTTATACCATCACTAATCCTTCAAATCAGAAACTAATTGTGTACAAATCTTTTATGTTTACATTTGAGTTTGATTACGTTACTTCAACTCGGGTTTGAGTGTCAAATATGTATGCATCTGACAAGGGTATAACCAATTTCTTTCAAAATTTTTTCATGAATTTGAATGGTTATATTCTATACCCATATCCAAACATGTGTTGGTCACGAGTGTCAGATGTACGGATACCTCTTAAAAAGGAAGAGTCGAAGCAACATAGTATTTTGATATATAAATATATTGTTATTGGAGTTTGAAGTACCTGGATTCGTAAGCCTCTTTGGAATCAATATAAGACTGTCTATCATCGATGGTATCAAAAAAAGTATGAATTTGATCATAATCTTGATCAACTTGTTGTTGGACATGAGATAATGGCTGAGAGTTTGGAAGCAACAGCTGAGATTCAATTGCCGATGGGTTGTCGCTATTGCTGCTGTTATTGTTTGTGGGAACAAGAGGATGTTGAATCCACAAAGAATTATTTCCGACATTTTCTTTCGAATCCACGTAAGAACAACTATAACCAACATTATTGCTCGTGGAATAAGAGTGCTGCATCGAAACCGGCAAAGTGTAAGGTTGAGTAAATTGATTGAAGAGAGGTAGAGAATTGCTAGGCGGAGCCATGCCTAATTCTAGCTGCGAAGGCACATCGTCAGACATGAAAGATATCTGATGTTGCTGTTGTTGTTGGTGATGTTGTCTGTACATCTCGAGCTGAGCAAGCACAGCATGAAATTCTTCTTCAAGCAGCTGAATTTGATAATACAGCTGACGGATGACACCCAGACAACCGTACACGGGAAACCTGTCACGAACATTAGCTTGGTATTGGATGGAACGCATGGCTTCGGCGTGTTGGGAAGGATCTAAACTCTTTAAGATCCTAAGCATGTTGCTTACACCGAATAATTTGTGAGCATTTTGGAAAACTTTGGTTTGGTCAGCAGGGAAATAAGGAGCAAGAAGACATTCAGGGACGCATTTTCGCCTTTGGTACTTGCAAACAGCGCAGGCACTAGTGGTGCCACCTTTAAGGGTCATGATTGCATATCAACACAATAATTAAAGAGTAATGGGAAATATATAACTGATACTAATATTTAGATTAAAGTAAAGATGAATCAAATGGTGAAGAAGAAAAAGAAGATGAAGTTTGAAGATAAAACAAAAAATGAAATTAGATTGTTGGAACTGAAATGGGTAGCAATTTGAGCTGACGAGGTCTGATATCAGCGGATTTGGTGCAAGCAAAAAGGACCGAGTAAAAGAGAGACATTGAAGAGGGAACCGGATTTTTTGGGAGGTTCTTTTTTATTTATTTATTTATTATTATTTTTTTTATAGTTAGATTGTAAAACCGTTAGCGACAAATATTGCAAATCCAGGACTCTAATCTCCTCTCCTCACCTATGTATGTATGGCTGAATCTTACCTCTATGTATGTATCGTCACCTTGTTGCATCATCCTATCCATCGAGTTTCGAAGATTGCTCCAAGCTTGGCAAATATGTTTTATATCTAATCTATGCTTATTATATTGAAGAGGGTACTCAGAGTTTATTACGTAGATTCAATAGAAAATATTTAAAAACCAAAATGAAAGTAATAACAAGGCATTTATATCTTTTAAAATGTTTAAATTGAAATTACATTTTGCAAAACTCTTGTAATATCCGTTCACGTAAATTTAGCTTTGATAAAAAAAAAAATACATATATATATTTTTAAACTTCCTTTTTATCCACTATGGCTTTACGTGTTATCATGCATAATTTTACTTTTTTTTATCCATTTTTACTTTTTTACTTTTTTTTGCTTTAATATTTTGTTAAAATTCATAAGCATGTGTCATAAAAGTTAATTAATATTAAA